>QOCX01000393.1:25191-125601 GCA_005959815.1 Sarcophaga bullata | reverse complement strand
GGTCACATAGGTCACACTCTTCGTGGTATTAGGCGGTGGCTGAAACGGTTATAATATCAATTCCTTTAAATGGTTGTATATAAATTGAGTGGAAGCTTTAGTAGGTCATATTTTAGTAAGACTTAGGACTCTAATAAGTCCTTAAGGTTGATCTGGTAGAATTTATTATGCCTATAAATGGAATCAATGAATTTATTATCTGGTCGGAACTTATCCAGTCTTTAAGGTGTCACAAGAATTTTAAGTTAGAGCGGTATATGGTCTATTTTTTAAAAATTTTGTCATTAGTCTGATTGCAAAAATAAGGGCGGACCATCTATCAGTTTAAATTTGTACTATCGCTTATTCCGAATCTGGCAATACTTATGTCTATTCTTATCACGAGATCCAATAATATTATCTCCACTGAACGTAAATGAATCGATTTACGCTTGAGCAACATTCGGATTTATTGGAAATTTATTTCCAAAACAACAACAATTGATCGGAAACTGCATGAAAATATCGTACAAAATATGGTCGCAGATAAGGATCAGCAATGCTCTGTATACGCAAGTTTATTGCTAAAGGTCATGAAAATGGTTTCATTGTTGATGCGCCAAGACGTGAGCATGCTGGTACAGTGCGTTTACGCGAAAATATCGAAGCAGTGGCAGCGAGTGTGCGTGGAAACCCATCAACATCAAGAATTGAACACTTCACGCTTCAGTTTAAGTCGAATTTTGCGAAAAGAACTCTATGACGCCTTACAAAGTTCAATTGGTTCAAGAGTTGAAGCCGCATGGCCATCCGCTTCGTTTTCGCTTCGCTAAATGGGTCAACCAGTTTCTCGTTGGCACGATGTTATTGATTTTGCCAAGAAAAATCTTTTCGGATAAAGCTCATTTTCATCTTGGTGGATACGTTAAGAAGCAAAATTGGCCTATTTGGTGGGGCTCAAAAAACCCACACGTGGTGTCACAGAAGCCAATGCACCAATTGCATTTTTCAATTTTAAACTTTTAAATGGCCCACTCTTTATATCTGAATGTAATAAGTAAGAATAATAAGAAGGACGTACTTGGGATAGTGGAAGATAATTCTTGGCTTTCGTATTTTGATAGTGTATGCGTTGGCTCATTATTCGTTGAGCCATCTTCTTTATTTAATTCGATTCTTTGGGATCCTTTTCTTTCCCTTAATTTGAGATTTGAGACTTGAGACTATTGAGATGATAAAGTTATAAAATATATTACAAATGTCAAGTAATAATTGCTTTTTATGGATTTGTTTTAAAGAACTTTTAATGAAAAAATATTTGAAAGTATTATGAACACTGTGCACGCATACTCCTAAAGCTACTCTGTCAGTTTAAATATTACGTAATGAGTCGAGTAACAGTCATGACAATTTTATTTACTCCCAGAGTTTTTGTCGGAAATCTGCTGTGAGGAAAAAATCTGTCTTTCGGAGGCGACTTTAAACTATAGGTCCCGCAACTCATGTATAAAATTAACACACACAACATAAGTGGTGTGAGAAGATAGGTTTTAATACTGAGAGAATGATTGTAATGACCAATTATGTACGTGTGTATATATAACTTCATCAAGATGTCAGTTATCAACTGTCAAAGTTGTGTTGGAAGACACTATAGAAGAATTACGAAGGATCGTCGAATCACAATTTAAGAAGCTGCTGAGGATATCGGCATAACGCTTGGTTCATGCCATGAATTTTCAACGGAAATTTTGTTCACAAAGAGTTTGATAACGAAGAACGTTCCAAGATTGCTGAATTTTGAACTCAAAAAAAAAATGAGAATCGCTCAGGAATTGGAGAATGACGTCAATATGTCAAGTGCTTTTGAGCGCTTAATTCCATTGTTTAGACATAATTTGATGCAGGCTAGTCTTATTTATACTTCTCGCAGACACTCTATTTAGCTAAAACTGTGCTTGAGCTGTGTGTTCGAGATGAGTATACCAAATTAAAAAAGGAAAATTTATAAAAAAATTTTTAAACACTCCTCGTATACCAGCCCAGAGCAATATATCCGAATAGATTCGAATCCAATAGACAAAATAAACATATTTTTAATGCAAAATAATTAAAAATTTTTGTTGCAATTTTAATCTCATACACATCATACAGTAGTAATCAACCGAAATAACAGAAAATGTAGTATGTATGTTGTGTATCATATGTATGCATAGAGTTAAACTCAGTGGTCACAGTATAACAATACAACGAGAACATTATTGAAACAAAACTAATGAAAATTCATAATAAAAATGAATGTATGAATGAGCAAATGAATGAGACAATTAATGAAACCAAAACAACAACAGAAAAAAAAAATAAAAAAAATTTTTGTCTCAAAGTAGCAATTAAAATGGACTGGATAATCAAGTAGTCTTTCTAGAGTATACATATGTATATAACCTGCGAGTAGCTTTCAATAGATTTTCTTATAACACATGAACCTAAGAGTATGTCAACATGTTGGCAGTGTACTCGTATGTTGTTTAGTTGTTAAGCATGCGCAGTAACCATATCATTTCATACATTGTTTGTTCATATTAACCATACCCTCGTATACTCATTTGCTCATATAATCATACGAGATTATTTCGAATTTAAAAAAATTTTTGATTCTTTTGTTCAAAAGCATGTACATTAGTTAGTTAATGCTTTCAGTAGATTTCAGTGGCTAAAAGAAGTAGTCTTTTGGCCAGGTTGGTCACTAATTCAATTGCGTTACATTTTTTTTGCTGTTTTTTTTTGACAGCAGAGATCATTTCTCTGTTGCAATACACTTACTTGTATACACAGATGTGCTGGTATTTTTTATGCGTATTTTGACTTTAATTTATTATTTTATTTGAAAAAGATTTTTTTTTGTTGTTAAGAAGTAAACAAACAAACAAAAAAAATGTTAAACTGTTAATGTAGAAGTATGTGAAATCAGTTTAATTACCGGAACATGTGTGTATGTTGTTAAAAATGACTTTAAATAATTAGGAAATTGACACAAAAAACAAAAACAAGATTTTTTTAAATCGTATTGAAATGTATTAATCAACAACGTCTTATTGTTTCGTTTGCAATATCATTGAATTTAATATTCAATTAATGATCTTAACGTATATCGTCAGTCATATGTATACGATTAAATTATTTATACAATATCATTAGAAATAGCTTCAAACAACAATATTTTTTAATTTAATTTTTAAATAAAAAAATAAGAAACATCTCAAGAGAAACCCTTTAAATTACACAGTCGTAATGGAAAGTTTTAAAAACGAAATGCAATAATTATTACAATTATTAAAAATCAAATAAAAAAAAGTTTCAATATTTTCGAAATTAATAGAAGTTTTAATTAGTAACAGAGGCAGCGGCTTGGTATAGTGGTTGAAATTTTGACTACATATTCCAAACCGGTAGAAGGCATAGAGATTTGTATCATGGTTTCGAATTTTTGATAATCCATGCCCCTCTTTAAAGAGGGATAATACATACATACATAATTGGCCATTATAACCCTTCAGTCAGGATTACGGTCTCTCTTGCCTTCACTGATATTTGAGATTTTATTGTAGCTCGGTATTACGAACAAATTTAAAAATTAAAATGGATAAAACAAATGTGAAGAACTGAATTGAAGTGAAATTCAGGAGTTTAAAATAATACGTGAAGATGTCATTAAGCATGTTGAAATTTGTATTAAATGTGCTGACAGAACAAAATCAGTAGCTCAAATTTAATGTGTGTAAAGTTGACTATGAAAGTTAATTCTTTTTTTTTACAGTCAATGTTAAATTCACAGTCAGATATCAAAAACGAAAATATGAAAATATTTCTTCGGGACTTCTTTCAGTAGGTTTTTGGTAAAAACTCTGAGAGCAAAAAAAATTGCTATGAAAAGTTTCTCAAAAATCTGTCGTTTGGAGTCGACTTTAAATTATAGGTCCCACCACTTATGTCTAAAATTACGCACGCAACATAAGTGGTGTAAGAAGCTAGGTCGTAAAAAAAATCGATTAAAAATCATAAATTCACGAAAGTTGAAAAATCAAGTATTTTAAAGGAGCTATACATACATAACATAATTGGCCATTACAACCCTTCAGTCAGGATTGCGGCCTAGCTTCTTACACACTTATGTTTTGTTGTTTAATTTTATACATGAGTGGCGGGACTACAGTTTAAAGTCGACTCCGAACGACAGATTTTTTTGAGAAACTTTTCATGGCATTTATTTATTCCTCTCAGAGTTTTGTCTGCTGAGAGGAAGCCGCCGAAGAAATATTTTTTTCATATTTCGTTTTTGATGTCTGACCGGGGATTCGAACCCTGGCCTTTCGTCTAATAAGCCAACCACACTACCCACTAGACTAACGGCGCACTAAGAGGGATAACATGGCATTTTGATAATCCATGCCCCTCTTTAAAGAGGGATAATACATACATACATAATTGGCCATTATAACCCTTCAGTCAGGATTACGGTCTCTCTTGCCTTCACTGATATTTGAGATTTTATTGTAGCTCGGTATTACGAACAAATTTAAAAATTAAAATGGATAAAACAAATGTGAAGAACTGAATTGAAGTGAAATTCAGGAGTTTAAAATAATACGTGAAGATGTCATTAAGCATGTTGAAATTTGTATTAAATGTGCTGACAGAACAAAATCAGTAGCTCAAATTTAATGTGTGTAAAGTTGACTATGAAAGTTAATTCTTTTTTTTTACAGTCAATGTTAAATTCACAGGTCAGATATCAAAAACGAAAATATGAAAATATTTCTTCGGGACTTCTTTCAGTAGGTTTTTGGTAAAAACTCTGAGAGCAAAAAAAATTGCTATGAAAAGTTTCTCAAAAATCTGTCGTTTGGAGTCGACTTTAAATTATAGGTCCCACCACTTATGTCTAAAATTACGCACGCAACATAAGTGGTGTAAGAAGCTAGGTCGTAAAAAAAATCGATTAAAAATCATAAATTCACGAAAGTTGAAAAATCAAGTATTTTAAAGGAGCTATACATACATAACATAATTGGCCATTACAACCCTTCAGTCAGGATTGCGGCCTAGCTTCTTACCACACTTATGTTTTGTTGTTTAATTTTATACATGAGTGGCGGGACTACAGTTTAAAGTCGACTCCGAACGACAGATTTTTTTGAGAAACTTTTCATGGCATTTATTTATCCTCTCAGAGTTTTGTCTGCTGAGAGGAAGCCGCCGAAGAAATATTTTTTTCAATATTTCGTTTTTGATGTCTGACCGGGGATTCGAACCCTGGCCTTTCGTCTAATAAGCCAACCACACTACCCACTAGACTAACGGCGCACTAAGAGGGATAACATGGCTATACAAATATTGTAGGAAGATCAGATAAGGTTACCACTTAAAAAAGAATTCAAATCAGTGAGCAAAGTTCTAAACCACTACTTTCCATACAACAACCAATGTACATACATTTTCACAAAGACTATAGTTTCTACGCAGCAAATAATGACAATCCTATTATCCAGTAGACCGCCCATTTTCTTAGCTAGAAAAATTTGATTAATTAAACTGAAACAAAGTTGAAGTCGCCGCAGTCTAGAAGGTAGTGTATTGGCTTATTAGACGTGAGGCCACGGTTCCAACAAAACGAAATACGAAAAAATATTTCTTAGGTGACTACATCTCAGCAGATTTCTGGCAAAAACTCCGAGAATAAATAAAATTGCGATGAAAATTTTCTCAAAAATCTGTCGTTCTGAGTCGAGTTTAAACTGCAGGTCTCGTCATTCATGCATAAAATTAATACACATAGCATAAATGGTGTGAGAAGCTAGGTTGTAATCCAGACTAAAGGATTGTAATGTTATGTATGTATGTATGGTCCCCAAATGTTGATGGCAGTTAAATATATCCCCCTTTAACGTTGTATGACCGCCAATTTATTTTATTCTATTCTATCTCTTCCAGATTAACCATGATGAAATCATAATAGAAACCATAAAACGTACAAAAATCTCAAAGTAATGCATCGAAGTGAAAGAAGGTCATTGAGACCTTCGATAAATTTGAAAGAATCTACGCCTGAGTATAAAAGAAAACAAAATAAAGTCCGTTTAAAATGGAAACAAATTATTATTGGAGTCACACAACTAAGTCAGTTTATAATACTCTTAATATTACTAGCCTTACCAAGCACCGAAGCCAATCGACCTCCCAGATTTATGATCGAAGGACAATCAGAAATTGTGCTGAGATTAAAGGAAAGTCCAGAAACAGAAGTAGGTGAGTATCAATTAATAAAAGTGTTGAAGTGTGTTAACTTGAGAAAAATGCTTTGCTGTAGGCACTTTAATTTATACCCTCAAGGGTTTCGATCCAGACGATGATCCTTTGACGTTTGGTAAACGTCCCACGCCTGATAGTGAAGTTATACGCATAGAGAATAAGGGTTCCAATGAAGCTTATGTATACTTAGCCAAAGAATTAGATAGGGAAACTCAGGATGAATATTCGATTGTCTTAACATTAACCGATAACCATTACAACGATTTTAATTATGTTACGCAAAGCTTTCTACTACTCGTAGAAGATATCAATGATAATGCACCCATATTTTTACCCTACCAAAGTGCTATTGTAATACCTGAAGACAGTGCTCCTGGTATTATAACTTCGCTGGAAGCTGTAGATGCTGATGAAGGTGCTTACGGACAAGTGGTGTATTATCTGCAAGAATCCGAAGGTGATAATGACGTGTTTGCGATAACAACGAATCAGGGCAGGGGTATCTTAAGTCTTATGGGTAATTTAGATTACGAAACAAAAGCTTTATATCAACTACGGGTATTAGCAATAGATAGAGCTAATCAGGGACCTGTTAATACCGGTACAGCAGCTATTCTTATAAAAGTCAAGGATATTGAAGATCAACCACCGGAATTTGTTAAAGTACAGCCAGTGGCACGAATTCCAGAGGATGCCCCCGTTGGCTCTAGAGTAATGAGAGTTTTATGTGTGGACGGTGATCGTGGCATCAATAATCCAATAGCCTATGAATTAGAAATGAATGAATTGTTTGCAATAGAACGTAATACCGGTTGGATTTATACAATACACGAATTGGATCGTGAGGATCCAAGTAATCAAGTGAATGGTGCTTATATATTGAAAATAACAGCAAAAGAAATTTCAAAGGTAGGTTCACAAATAGGAAATAAAGTTTGAAAAAAGTACGCCTTATATTATCGTATCAATAATTTCAGTCCTCCACACAATTACCGCCCGCTTTAACTACCGTTAAAACTGAAGTCACCATAATTGTGTCCGATGTTAATGATGAAATACCAACTTTCGGAGAATCACTCTATCGTTGTGAGGTCAACGAAAATGCTCAGGCCAATACACCATTAAACTTCATCGATGGCGACATTAAGCATTATGTGTTCGATCATGATTTGGGCAACAACGGCACATTTCGTTTGTTTTTGGATCCTCTAAACGATATATTTGAAATAGTGCCCGATATTGCTGTAAACGAAGCCAGCTTTATGATTAGAGTAAAAAATCCCAAGTCTTTGGATTATGAACAATTGAAGGAGATCAATTTTACACTATTCGCTCGAGAAGTCGATGAACCGAGTCGTTATTCTTCAGCTCATGTTCAAATTTTTATACGCGATCAAAATGATAATTTTCCTGAATTTACACAATCGGTGTATAATGTTTCAGTAGCGGAAAATAGTGAAATGGGCACAAGTGTAGCGAAATTGGAAGCATATGATGAAGATTCGGGAGATTTTGGCACCATGGGTATAAGATATAAAAATTTAAGAGGCGGTATAGCGAATTTGTAAGTCTTCATTTGATTTAATTTATTCGAAATATTTAGAAATTTTTAAAATTTTCAGATTAAATCTTAATCCTATCACTGGTTGGGTAACCATTAAGCAGCCTGGTGGGGCTGCATTTGATCGTGAAATTATATCACGGCATTATTTAACAGTTGAAGCCATTGATAATCTGGGTTTGGGAAATCGTAATACCGCCCAATTGATAATAAATATTGAGGATATAAACGATAACGCGCCTACCTTTTTGCAACGTCAATACGAAACTACGCTTATGGAAAATAAATTACATTTTGAACATCCTTTACAACTGGAGGCAAGAGATATCGATTTGAATGGCACCGAAAATAGTCAAATAACTTACGAAATAGTTGAAGGCATGTATCGTTCTAATTTCACAATTGATCCTGAATTGGGTATTTTAAGGCCCCTGAATTCATTTGACTATGAGGAACTGGTAGAACATAAACAAAATGCTCCGAAACGTTATCCAACAAATGACAATCGTAATGATAAGGGCATACGCCTACTGGATTTATTAGTAAGAGCTCGAGATTCTGGCATACCTATGCTGTCAACTGTAGTACCAGTACTGATATACGTTCAAGATGTTAATGACAATCCTCCAATATTCCTTAAGAGTTTCTATTCCAAAAGTATACCAGAAGATTTACCAGGTAGTAGTTCAGTTCTACAGGTGACAGCTATCGATCGTGATGGTTCTGCACCCAATAATGTTATAGTGTATCGCATACAAACAGGTGCTAAGGATAAGTTTGTTATCAATTCAGAAACTGGCGTTATATCGGTGGCGCAAGGGGCTAATTTGGATCCAGATTTAACGGATAATAAAACTGTACACTATACTTTAACGGTGGTAAGTAATATTTTGTTTGCATAAAATAAAATTATTTACGGTCGATAACCATTAAGGTAGAATTAGCCAAACGTAACGTTACGTTTCGTAACGTTAACCTATTACCTGATAATTTTTTTATTTAATGAAATGTAATGAGCATGATTACCGACCTGTTATATAATGTCAGTAAGCATTTACAATGTTTTCGTATCTAAGAAACGAAAGTTCGTTCATTACGTTACGAGAATGGTCGGATAATTCTACCTTTATGTATGTTCCTTCGAGTTGTTGTTAGACGTATACCGTATATATGTTTATCTTTCAGCTCGCCATTGATGGTGGTATTGGGAATTCGCAACTTATGAACTCGGCCACTGTGAATATTACCATCAAGGATGTTAATAATAAGCCACCCATTCTAAGTGATATGCCTACACTACACGTTATGGAAAATACGCCAGTTGGTACAGAAATCTATAAAATTCAAGCCAACGATTCCGATGAAACCCCTATTATACGCTATAAAATTAATCCTAACAATTCGGAAGCTCGCAATGAAGAGGGTTCAGTGGTGAAACTTTCAGAATATGATTATATAGCTGCATTCGATTTAGATCCCATAGATGGTACTCTTCAGGTTATAAAAGTAATTGATCGTGAGCGCGTAGAACATGTAAAGCTATCAATAATTGTAGAAGATTTGGCGGCTGCCAAGGGTAAACAAATTGTAGAAGGCTTTCTTAACATACAAATTGAAGATGAAAACGATAACAATCCCAAGTTTAAGCAGCCATTTTATAAGAAATCTATTACCGAAAATAGCATGAATGGTGTGCTGATAGCCAGTGTTATAGCCTATGATGTTGATAAGAATCGTACAATAACTTATAGCCTGGAAGGCAATCCTTTACTACGGCAACTAATACACTTAGATGCTCAAACCGGTGAAATTGTGGTGGCTAATAAAATAGATCATGAACTGTATCAGTGGTTAAATTTTTCTGTAAGAGCCACGGATTCCGGTGTACCGACGCGATCATCACTAGTAGATGTTTTCATAACGGTTTTAGATGAAAACGATAACAATCCCTATTTTATTGGTGGATCCAAGAACTACAGCATTAGCGAGTCAGCTGTGGTTGGTACAAGAATTGGCACCATACAAGCAGCCGATGCTGATTCAGGAGATTTTGGCAAAATAACATTTCTTATGGATCGTATTAGCTCTCAAGGCAAATTCTCTATAGATGCTGATACCGGTGTACTAACAGTAGCCGATACATTGGATCGAGAGACAAAAGATTTCTATATGTTGGTTATAGAAGCCTGGGATAATTATCAATTTGGTTTCTTGGCTGGCGAGAGTCGTAATGCTTTCAAACAAGTGTTGTAAGTACAATTTCTTTTCTTAAATTTTCCGATTCACTCAAACGCTTTAAAATTTAATTGTACATGAAATTATTAAGTTAAGAAACTATTGTTGATGTGAAAAACCTAGACCCAACTAACGGATTATAATGATTAATTAATTTTGTCCGTTTATATGTAACATAGCTCCTTTAAAATACTTGATTTTTCAACTTTTGTCAATTTATGATTTTTAATCGATTTTCTTTACGACCTAGCTTCTTACACCACTTATGTTGTGTGCGTAATTTTATACATAAGTGGTGGAACCTACAGTTTAAAGTCGACTCCGAACTACAGATTTTTGAGAAACTTTTCATGGCAATTATATTTACTCTCTGAGATATTGCCAGAAATCTACTGATTTATACTGAGCTACTGATTTTTGTTCTGTCAAGCCCATTTAATACAAATTCCAAAATCCTTAATGACATCTTTGTGTATTATTATTTTAAATTCCTGAATTTCACTTCTATCCAGTTCTTCACATTCGTTTTATTTCTTTTTTAATTTTTAAATTTGTTCGTTATACCGAGTGCACAATAAAATCTTTGTTCGCAATACGAAGTACTCAGTGAATAATCCCTGCTCAAATATCAGTGAAGGCAAAAAAGATTGATCACGGTTTTGAATTTTTAAATTTAAAGAGCCTTAAATCTCCTGCAAATAATTATTCCATGGAATACAAGATGAACAACAAGCATCACAGGATTCTGTTGTTGCTCAAAACTGATAAACATCGCTTAGGCATACCAAATCTGGTTTATCATATTACGCAGCCTGAATTAATTCCTAAAATTTGGTAATACTTTTCTGTGATTATGGTTTTACTATGATCTATTAATTCTCGATGGGATTTGAACCTGGAGTCAGTACACCAATGCCACCTCTTGATAAAAAAAAAGTAAACAAAGTCCCTTACTACCACAATTCCATAGGACGTCGTTTCGAGAGAAAAACAAATGACAAAAGTATACTCCTAGAATACGTTTAGCTGGAAAAACTTAATAAAAGGAACTGAAACTATAGGGTGAAATAAGAAGATAGCCATTTAAAGGAATGATAAGGAACTGTGGATAAAATACTATCCGATGTATTGGAAAATTTATATTATAATCGAAGTCATTTTTTTTTGAGGAATTCTAGAATTTTCATTAAATTGTTAAATTGTCAATTTCCTTCCTCGAGTTAAAATTTTAAAAGTGTAGCACCTGTTACAGTGCACATCGTTTTTTTTTTATATATTTGTATGGTTAGGTTATGTTAGGTTAGGCTAGGTTGACAAACAAGTACTCAAAATCTTATTTTGATTTTATTTTAAAGCATAACAATATTGGATGAAAATGACAATGGTCCCGAAGTATATGTGCCATCGTCTTGTATTCTTATAACAGAATATCATGAATTAAATGAGAAAATAGCGAGTATTAAAGGCAAGGATTCAGATGATCCTCAAACACCAAATGGACGTTTGGAATTTAAGATAACTAAAGGCAATAAAGATGGTAAACTTTGAGTTTTTCACGCACAAGGAAGTTATAAATTTTAATTTTTATTTTTTTTTTTGTCCTTAAACTGTATGCAGAACTATTTGAATTGCGACAAATTGATGCCTGGAATGCTTATATTTATGCTCGTTCCTCTCTACGTAATCGCTATGGTAATTACTCGTTAACCATAACGACTAGAGATTTAGGTGTACCCTCAAATATTGTTACGAAAACATTGGATATTTGCATTTCCGATTTCAATGATCATGCTCCGGTCTTTATACAACCTTTACACAATACAACTGTAAGAATACCCGAGAATACCACCGTCGGATCTTTGATATTACAAGTTATGGCCACCGACGAGGATATTGGCATGAATGCTTTGGTGCGTTATCGTTTAAAACCCGATCCTTTGGGCAGTTATAAACTATTTGATCTGGATGCCGAAACGGGTCATTTATTTCTAAAGGAGCCGTTGGATCGCAATAAACAAAAGATTCATGAGGTAAGTTTAAAAGAAAAAATTTCCTTTAAAACTTTCAGATTATTTTTTTTTCATATCCGTATAGATTAGAATAGAGGCTTATGACCAAGGTCTACCGACATCTTTAAGTGCAGATTTAGATTTAACCATCTACATACGAAATGTCAATGAATATGAGCCTCAATTTATTGTTGATGAGATTTTTGTGAATTTTACTGGTAAGTTTTAAGTCCGAAGGAGGTGATCATATCAAAACCTACATAATGTCTGCTATAACAGACCTTCCTTATTAGAAATCCGATGATGATATTTTATTTTTCTCATTAAGAACATGCTGATCCCGGCTCAGAACGTGTTAAATTGCCTGATACCATTGACAAAGATGAAGTCGATGATCTAGATGATCCACCCAGCCAAGTGTGCTATTTTATAGTGAAAGGCAATGACGAGAAATACTTTAATTTGGATCCTGAAACTCATATACTAACCACACAAAAGGAACTAGATCGTGAATTAACGCCTTTTTACCACTTGTATGTGAAAGCTACCGAAAACTGTGTGGATCCAGACAAATCTCTTGCATATGCCACAAGCAGGAAATTTGAAATAGAAATTGATAATGAACCATTGAAACCATTTAGCCGAAGACAAGGAGGTTTTCTTCAACATGAGCAAGACATTTACGATCGCTATAAACACTCAAGAAGTTTAAGATCTATTAACGCACTATCAGAACCAGAAGATATCTATGAACGATCTTCTAATGATTCCTTAACAAGTGAAGAATTTCTAATGTCCGACAGTACCATTGTAAGGGTTAAGGTTAGAGTGTTAGACATCAACGATAATCCACCACGATTTCGTACCAAAATGTTTACGGGCGGTATTACCACGAATGCTGATTTCGGCACACGATTTATGCGTGTTGAGGCGGTGGATTTAGATGAGGGTGAGAATGCCAAAATAAATTATTATCAAGTGGGTGATATACGGCAGACTTTGTCGGAAGGCTTGGAAAATGTACGCAGTTCACCTTTCCTGGTAGACCAGGAAACAGGCGAAATTCAATTGAATTTCGATCCTCAAAAGGGTATGAAGGGCTATTTCGATTTTATGGTTCTAGCAAATGACACTGCCGGCATGAAAGATGTGGCCCATGTTTTTATTTATCTCTTAAGGGAAGATCAAAAGGTGCGTTTTGTATTTCGTCTGCAGCCAAGTGAATTGCGGAACAAAATCAATATATTCCGAGAGTAAGCAAAAAATTTAAATAAAGATGCCTTGGTAGTCATTATCGTTTCATTTTATTTTGCAGTGTTTTAAGCAACATTACCGATACCATTGTTAACATAAACGAAATTAAAGTCCATGAGAATAAAGATGGTTCGGTGGATAAAACCAAAACCGATTTGTATATGCATTTAGTGGGCAAAGAAGACAATTCCATATACGAAGTGGCCGAAGTGCTAAACCTTATTGACTCACATATAGAACACTTGGATGAACTGTTTAAGGAATTAAATGTTCTGGATACCCAACCAGCTGAGGCTCAACTACTACAAGCCGGTCCCCAGGCCAATGCCATGTATGTTTGGTTAATATTTACCAACCTATTTTTGGCCACTTTATTGATTGTAACACTGGCCCTGTGTGCCTCACAACGCAATGGCTACAAACGGCAGCTAAGAGCCGCAAAAGTTAATATATTTCGTAAGTCTTACTTATTTTTCTGTTTTAAATACAAAACAAAACATTATTTTTTTTAATGTTTAAGGAAACTCTTCATTGTCTTTACAAAATCCCAATGAAACAACAACACGAGTTCCAAATACCAATAAACACAGTGTACAAGGTTCAAATCCCATATGGCTGAAAGGCTATGAAAATGAATGGTTTAAAACCGAAGAGACTTTAAGGTTTGTTTAAGATTTTCTTTTTAATAATTTTTGTAATTGATTCTGATTCTTTTTATAGTCAAAGTGGTCATGATTCTTTGGATGATAATTTTCTTGCTGTCGATGCTCAAGATATACAAGAAACTTTAAAAGGTACCGCCAAACTATTTAATCATACCAACGATTTGAATCGTCATTTTAATGTTTACAATCAAATAGACAAGTTAACGAATAATGCTCAAATATTAGCCAGAAAATTGGAAACAACGGAATTATAATTAAAATCTTAATTTAAGTTTATCATTTTAGTTTTTGTACTTGTGCATATGTATGTACATATAAATTTTAATTGAGTATATAAGTTATTTATTTTAAATTAAGTAAAGTAATGATTTTTGTAAATAAATTGAAATATTTTTTTAAATTAAAACATTGTTACGGCAAATATGGGCATCTGTCATCTTTCGGTTTAAATGTGATCTATTGGTTCAATTTCGAATCTGGCATTACTTATGTCATTCTATTCTGTCATAAAATTCAGTATATTATCTCCCCTGAGCATAATGAATCGATTTACGCTTGAGCAACGTTGGGATTTATTTCAAATTTATTTTCAAAACAAAAACAATTGGTCAGAAATTGTACGAAAATGTGCGTAGAAAATTTGGTCGCAGAGAAGGACCATTTGCTGAAGTTTGTAGAACTAGTTTAATTGTTGATGCGCCAAGACGAGAGCGTACTTGTACAGTTCGTACACTCGAAAATATCAAAACTGTAGCTCAGGCAACATCAACTCATCATCATTCTCAATAATTGGCCATTTCACGCGCCAGTATATGTCGAATTTTGTGAAAAGATCTCAATATGGCCCTTACAAAGTTCAATTGGTTGAAGAGTTGAAACCGCATGATCGTCCGCTTCGTTTTCGCTTCGCTTGATGGGCCAACGAGAAACTGCACGATGATGTAGATTTTCCCAAAAAAAAAATCATCTTTTCGGATTAAGCTTGGTGGGTACGTTAATAAGCAAAAATTGCCGTATTTTGGGCTCGGAAAACTCACACATGATCTTACAGAAGCCAATACAACCATTACGAGTAACTGTTTTGTGTGGCTTGTGGAGAGTAGGCATCATTAGTCTATATATCTTCGAAAATTAGGATGGTGCAACTATTAAGGGGCAACAGAGACAACTTAGACATGACACCATGATAACGTTGTTTGGTTTCAACAGAATGATGCAACTTGCCGCACATCTCACGCCACAATCAAGCCACAATTGAGCATTTGAAGGCTAAAATCGTGGTGCCATTGCCGGGATACGATACCATAGACTCGAGGAAGCGAATGAAATTTTGGTGCGATCCGAATGCGGTAGGTGAGACCAGCCCACAGCATCCGTATGAATGAAAATATTTCATTTTTATCAGGAACAGGAATTTATATTCAGAACAAAAAAAAATTTTGGCAAAATTTCAAATCGTTAACGTTATTGCATTTTAAATTTTAACTTTTAAATTACCCACCCTATAGCTAGAAATATTGGAAACATTTTATTTATAATTTAATTTACTTTATTTTAAAAAAATTAATATGATACTCTTATAGATAAACAAAGTTGTTAGCCGTTTTTAAAACTAAAAAAACTTTTTGTGATTTATAGAATTCACTTTTACTTCAGTGAAATACTTAGGTTTGTTTAAATAAAAATTTTCTTTTTGAATAAATTTCATACTCATACTCATCATATTCATGTACATAAAAATGTTCTACTATCTAAATACAAATGTAGATGTTTTATATATTTTTAAAATTTCAATCCTTTTGAGATATTCTTAAATCAAATCAGCAACATTCATAGGCATTTCATCAATTTGCGTCGAATAGTATTGTTCAATATCACGTAAAATACGTATATCATCCGATTTAACGAAATTAATAGCTACACCTTTACGGCCAAAACGACCCGAACGACCGATACGATGTATATATAATTCACGATTATTCGGCAAATCGTAATTAATGACCAACGACACCTGTTGCACATCAATACCACGTGCCCAAACATCTGTTGTAATGAGTACACGCGATTGACCAGCACGGAATTCTTTCATAATTTCATCACGTTCCTTTTGAGGCATATCACCGTGCATTGAACTGACCGTAAAATTGGCTTCACGCATTTTTTCCGTTAACCAATCCACCTTACGTTTAGTATTACAAAATATAACAGCCTGTGTTATGGTAAGAGTGTCGTAGAGATCACATAACGTATCAAATTTCCATTCTTCACGTTCGACCGCTACGAAGAATTGTTTAATTCCTTCCAATGTCAATTCATCACTGTAAGAGGAGGATTAGGACAAGTATTTCAACAAAAGATTTTATTTTGCTTCCAAAAAAAATAAATACAAATCAATATTGACGTAATAAAAACAGGTACAATTTCAATTTTCCTGCAGTTCCTTAAAAAGCTTTTCAACGATCAAAATTATATAGGAAACAATGTCCTTGATTACTTTCCTGTTTTTTCCTTCTCTCATAGAAAGTCCCAACTTGATTTCTAATAGCGCCAAATGGTTATACGAAGATAAAACACGCTCTCGTTTATAATTTATAACACAATACGATATTTATAACTTTTAAATAAAGCTTCAAGAAACAAACTTTTTCAAAAAGTTCAACTTTAGCCTAATAACAACGATAAATCGATAACGAAAGAATACTAAAACACGTTCCCTACACAATTAGGATTGTCAACTCAGTGACAACTGTATCCAACGGATGCTTTTTTTATCAGTAAGAACATTTCACTTCCTATCCATATTATGTTTTTCTCATTTCAACTTTCTCATTTCAACACTATTTTCGTTCACATAACTTTGACCGTAAAGCTTTCGTAAATTCAGACAAGTCTTAATATCAATTAATCACTAAAATTTACTCGTATAAACGGGTAGATTTAAATTTATGATGAAAACAATGGTTGGTAAATACTTGGTATTCAGAAGGTCTTGAACTTTTAAACACGAGAATCAAATTTTAGTGGTATTAATTTCAGGTCTCGAAAGAAGCATTCAAATATGTTCGCTTATTTATATCACCAGCACCCAAACGGATTTGGAACACAGCTTTTAAGTTCATGCGTGTATTCAAACCCTACGCCGTTGTTTATCTACACTATACAAGACAGCGCGAAAATATTCGCTAAAAACTTTATGGTGTTACGAACAACTCGTTCTCTAGGTTCACTATTTATTGCGACCGATAGGCCTTTAGAAGACTTGTCTGTTTAAATTTAATTTTCACTTTCCACAACTAATTTTTCTTGTTCTAACACAAATCACAATCACAATGCCACTTAAAATTTCACAGGAAAATTCATTCGTCAGGATCTGTTAGTGGTATGTTTGAACCACCCTGAGAAACCGGCCAGTTCCCTTAGTAGCACGTTCGCCACCATGCCCAGATCTTCAAACGTTCTGTCGCTGAAAAACTGACGACGTCCGATCGGCAGTACAGGGCACTCGCATAAAAAGTGTTGCACCGATTCCTTTTCTTCTACATCATAGCAGCTTCTCAGCGAAAATGCCAATAGCGCAGTGTCTCGTAAGAATACCTGTTAGAGTCCGAACCGCCCTCTTGTCGAACTCAAATAGTTTCTCGGTTTTCCTGCTGACCACTTCTGGACACAGCAGATGTAAAATTTCAGTTCTGCAGTAATCCTTTTGGGACAGACCAAGCATGTCAGCTAAATTGCCAATAATGCAATGTCCCGTTAGAATTCCTGTTAAGCGTGCCAACCGTTCTCTGGACACAGCAGCTTTGAAATTCGGCAAACCCATGGTTTGTTAAATTCCATGCAGCTTTTTCCCATTTGGAAAAGTATTCCTGTAGAGGCATATATCCCCTCCATCGTCTCCTTCTCAAACATATCCGATCCCTTCCATGCCTGTTCATCCACCTTTTCGTTTCTTTTTTAAACGTAAAAGTAACCTTTTTGGAAAACTAACACTATATAACAAATTTATGAATTCCTATCATTCCTATTACGTCAGCCCTTATTGAAATATGAATAAAAATAAAATAAAAACTTTATTTACTCACCGTTTTACCAAAATTCTAATGGGATCTGTCATAAATTTCGATGTCATTTCCAAAATTTCATGTGGCAATGTAGCAGATATAAGAACGACTTGTGTAGCTGGTGGCAAATAACGATAAACATCATAGATTTGTTCCTTGAAACCTTTATTCAACATTTCATCCGCTTCATCCAAAACCAACATTTTTATAGCTCTGGTACGTAGTACTCGACGTTTTATCATGTCGAATACTCTGCCTGGCGTACCGCTAACAATATGTTGGCCATAATCCAATTTGCGTATATCTTCACCCAAATTTGTGCCACCTATACAGACGTGACACTGGACATTCATTAGATCACCCAAGGCTAAGATAACCTTTTGGATTTGTACTGCCAATTCGCGCGTTGGTGATAAACATAATACCTGTGTTTCACGCAGAGACGTATCCAGGCTCTGTAGAATTGATATGGAGAAAGTTGCTGTTTTACCGGTACCCGATTGCGCTTGGGCAATTACATCGCGCCCTTTTACTATGGGTTTTATGCTACGCTGTTGAATGGCAGAGGGTTTTTCAAAACCTAAATGATGATATAAATTAAGTTTTTAGAATATTTGATTCAATAAATTTTTACAAGTTTCATACCGTAGGCGTATATGCCTCTGAGTAATTCCTCTTTGAGACCCATGGCGTTAAAACTGGGTATGACTTCAACATCTTCGCTGGTCTCAAACTCTACATTGGACAAATCCTCTGCGGGTGCTCCTGCTTTACGAGCCATTTTTTTTTTATAAATTTCCTTTTAACTGTGTTTCTAAATAAATTATTAAACTTCTTTTCGTATTTATTGCAATAACTCCCGTAAAATGATAAAGCAAAGCCACGGAAAAAGTAAATTTTTTTCTTTTGACAATGTGGTATTGCTTTCGATTGTTTTGACGTTTTCTATGCTGTCCCAATTCGTCGCTTTCTCTATTCGTTGTAATGCAAGTGTTGCCAATATCTATTTAATGAAAAGCACTAAAAAGTGTAGTTAATACTTAGTATTTTTAAAAGTTCTTTTTATTTGCATTTTCGTACTATATTTATTACAATAACGTAAAAACATAAAATTTGTTTAAAACAAAAAAATTTGTGTTAAAAATTGTCTCTATCAATGGATTTTCTAAATATTATTTAAATTACATTTATAGGTACTAAATTTAATTTACATTAAATGCAAATATGTACGTAGACTTTTTTCCCGCTAAATTGTTTGTTTTTTTTTCTAATAATTTTTAGGTTATGTTTTTTTACATTCGTTTATGTCTTCAAATATTCTTAATTGTAACTGACTTGAACAACGCTATAACAGCTTTTTCAATTTGAGAAAACATCACCGAAAGAAAACTAATTCCACAACTTTCAAAAGAACATATTTCAAATAAAGTATAACATTGTGTTTTTTAGTTAAAAAAATTACAAACAAATTTTAATTTATAACACTTTCTGTGTAAATTTCAATTTATTAACTTTAAATAATTAGTACTCCTCAGGATCTTAAGAAATGCAAACAAATATCGATAAAATGAAACAAAAAAGTAAAATAAAATATCTAAATTTAAAATTTAAATACTTATGTAAGTAAAATTAAAATTTTTAATCCTAAAAAGTAGATTATATTGTCACCTTGTTGTATTGTGTTTCGTTAAATTAAAATGGATTCTAATAGTAGTGCCGCAAGGAAGTCTAAGCAATTAAACATAAAAAGAATATTACATACGTATTGATTTCGAGAATTATTGTACAACAGTCTTTTATTTTTTATTAAGAGTATATATAAAGATAATATCTTAATTCAAGGTTATTTTAATATAAATGCAAGCATGCAAAATAATAACAAAAGAAATTAGAAGAAATTTGCCACTATTAGTGAATATTCTTGTATTACCAATGAAAACATATGAAACAGTAATAAAATAAAACAATGAGAAGAAATAATAACTAAGGGGCGGTTACGCTTTTTACGGGTCGATTCAAAGTTCTGATCACCCGCCATTCGGCAACGCGAATGAATTACGATTTTCTGAAATTTAGGCAAGGTTGAAGTGGTTAAGCCTATTATAATTTCCAAATTCACTGGAAAGATTGTTTTGAGAATATGAAAACCATCATTATACGTTTGGGTTTAGATTTATAATTTTTACAAACCTATTTTAATTCTCTTTCATTTTGGACATAAGTTAGCCAGTTTATTTCATTAATTATCCTACGAAAATTTTATAACTTTCCAATACAATAGCTATGCAAGAATTTATGATTTCGAAATAAAAATCATTTGATGAGGGAAAAATTAAGTGAAACCTTTATAATTTTTGAGTGCTAACTGGCAATGCAATTAAAGTTACAAACAATAAAACGAAAGCTTTAGAAGATGCCACAAACGTTTACATTACGTTTATAGATAGCAAATGAATTATTTAATTTCATTTTTAATATCTTCTGAAGTAATTCTTTAAAAATAATCAATACGACTGGTACGTTCTTTGTAATTTCTCTTTTAATAATTATTCCTAAAAAAAATTTCTAAATACACACAAAAATGAAGCCCATATTACAATATCTAAAAATTATTGTTATAAAAATTTGAACAAAAGATATTGAACTCGGCTAAAGGGATATTTTAAACAACTTTCGTCTCATTCAACAGATTAATATGTGTGTACATATGCATATTGCATATTATATTTTAATTTGTTTCAAATCAATATTTCTTTTTTTACGAAAATATAAAAATTATATTTTTTGTTTCTTTTAGAGATTTTTTAACTACTAATTTAAATATAATATTAAATATAGTAAAGAAAAAATACTACAAAAGAGTACAATTAAAAAACAAAAAAAAAATAAATATTAACATATAAATCTTTAAAATATTTTAATATAAAGTACGTGATGTATGCCAATAGCTTTTTTAAACGTATTCATAAGATTTTTATAACATTTAAAATTATATTTTAAATGACAAATTTAAAAAAAAAACAATTAAATAGATTTCATCACATACCGCATTAGATTAGTTTTTTTTCCAAAAAATTGGAAAAAAAATATTTAATATTGTATATTAAAATATTAAAAAATAACTGTTAAAAATACGAGTGATATCATATAATAGTATATATTCAACTTTATTTTGCATTTTTTTTTTGTTTTGTTTTGTTTTGGTTTAAAATTTTTTTTTTATATCAAAACGTGCTTTTTCTTAATCACATATTTTATTCGGGAAGGGGTCGGGCGGGGATGTTAGCAGGGAAGGTAATTTGGTCAAAAAGAAAAATACAAGGGTTGCTTATGAAGACTGATGAGTGTATGTGTATAATGGTGGGCATAAATTATTTATAAGTCTAAGAAAGATTTCGGTTTTTATGTTCTATTTTATGGCATTGAAGGATTTTTTAATGCCGTATTACTATCACCATCAATAACACTTTCAGCATTTGAAATGCTGATATCATTTTCAATGGAAGATCTATTAACTATCGGTGATAAATTAGCAGCAGTTGTTAGATTGACTTGATCGGCATCATCATACTCATCATCACCATCTTCATCGTCCATGTGATCGTCCAATAATTGACGTCTCTCAAAGTCACCATCATTATGGTTTTGTATAACACCAGCAGCTTCTCCTGCGGGTGCAGCTTCTCCATCAATGCATTCTTCTCCTAGATTATTTTGCATATAGTTATTTTCTATGTAGCCATTGTACTCACTTAATGAACTGTGTGATGAACAGCTGCGTCTTCTTCTTTGATGCTGGTTACGACGCTCATCGGCACTTGATGAAGAAGGCGATGATGAAGATGAGCTCGTTGATGAACTGTCACTTTCACTGTCCTCACTGGAAGAGTCCATCGGTGTGGGTTGACAGGCAGCACCAATAGGGGCAGTGGCCGAAGGTGGTGAGGCCGCTGCTGCCGCAGCTAAAGCTGCTGAACGCATTAGTTGACATCTTAAATCTGTAAAAAAAAATACACAAAGAACATTTTAGTTTAGTACAACGATTTTGCTTTCATTTCAACTTACTGTGATTTTCCCGCGACAGTTCTTTAACCTTTTCGTCTAGCATTCTTATCTTGGCCATATATTCTTGAGCTATGCGTTGCACTTGTATTTGTTGTTGTCTTTGATTGCCCTGATCTTTAGAATAGCGATCCTCAATTTGAAGGCATTCTTCAATTAACTCTTGTTTGCTTAAGCTCTCTAAACGTTCCACTCTTGCCTTTTCGTAAACGTTTGCAAACTCCTTTGTTAGAAATTCTTCTTCGTCTTCGGGTAAAGAAAAGAAATAATTGTCTTCAGAATCCATGGAGAAACTCGAGTCGCGAGTTCGTCCTGAAGGTGTTAAAAGATAACTCGGTACTTCGGCCAAATGTTCTTCCATTAAAAATTTATTAGTGTTATACGGCACCAAAGATCTTGAACGTTGTAATTTTTCGCGTCGACTACAACCGCCGCTTCCACCGACTGAGCCACATTTACTGTAGTTAAGACGGGGCATCTGGAATCTCCAATTAGTTTTCTTGTAGGGTTTATTACCATTTTTAGATTTTGGTTTACCGCGTCTATGCTTTCTTTTTGTCTTTTGCTGTGGCAGTTGTTGCTGCTGCTGTTGTTGCGTTTTCAGCTGCTGATTCGGCGAACTAACCCTTACTCCCTTAGCGGGTTCTATATCTGCTGGTGACTTGTTAACGATCTTCTCCTCCTTGCTTTGAGTCTCAGTTAATTTTTCGGGAGAATTTACTGTAAGAAAAAAAAAATGGAAAATATTTAGTAACGTAATAAAAACATTTAAAGGAAAGTATCTTTGAAAAAAATAACAGATTTTATTGGAATAAATTAATATCCTTTTTTTAAAAAACGGATAATTCAAGTCCTTAATTTTACTCTAGAATATTTGTTACAATCTAAACTGACTTATTCGTTTGAAAATTTCAATTTAATTTTCAAACGGACCGACTTCCGTTACATACCGCCATATGTTATAAATTATGATAGTATTGATAATTGATAATAAAAATAAATATTAAGATATTTAATTTCATATTTAAGAATTTAATTTCAATTATAATCACGAAGAAAAAAAAATAATACGTCCTTTTTCTGATTATTTATTACCTTTAAATACAACCCTCTTCATGTAAATAATAGAAGTTTGGCAACTCTAATTCTTAAAAATAAACCGACATCCAAACGACAAAACTACAAATTTAATACAAAAAGCAAAACAAAAAACGAAACGAAACGCAACAACAAAAAAATCTACATCAACTTAATAGTCGCCATTTGTCGCAATTCAACGGACGGGTGGTCTATGAAAATATTCTAAATTCTAGTTTTTCTTTATAAATTTTGATGAAAAACGTACCATTTTTTAGTGCTACCTCCATGGTATTTGTTTTTGTATTTCTTAATAAAATTTTCAATCAAATACGCTTATAACACTTTTAGTTCTTAAAACGTTTATCAAAAAAAAATTAAACAGAAATAAATCACTTCACTTTTCGACTTTAATTAATTCACTTGTATTATTGTACGCAATTTTTCCGCACGATTTGGATTCTATCGCCATTTTCTCAATAATAAACGTCCCCTTCATAGAAATCGCAAAGAAGAAGACGATGAAGTCAAAAAAAGTGTGTGCCTCTAAACAAAAACTACAAAATTGTGGTCGATTATAGAGTTGCTTTTGAGGGTAAAAGTGTTGTGTGGTACATTTTAAAGGGAAAATCAAGTATCAGTTCTATAAATTGTATTAAAAATCTATTAAAAATTTTTTTAATAGAATTGTTTTCAATTATAATAAAAACCATTAAATATAAATATAATGGTTCATATACTCTTATAAAATTTAGTCTAGTTTTTGAGAAACGCAGTTTTCTTATTAATTTTTGCTTGTTTTCAGAAGTTTGTAACAACAATTTCTCCTCAATGGCAACACTGTGATCGATTTATTTACGAAGATTTTGCAATTGAGTATATTTTTTTGATGATTGATCGAGTGTGTTAGGGTTTTGTCGAGTGTGTGTGTTTGTTAGCTTACTGAGGTGGATTTGGACAGATTAGGTCAGTCCTGTTGGACGGGATTGGTCCAACCTGGCTGAGTTTCAGGCGTGGGGAGTTTCGTCAATATGTTGAGTTCGTCCAATGTGGTGAATAAAATTAAATTCACCACTATACCGCTACTCCCAAAATACGAGTCATTACCGATATGTCGATAATGCAGTATTTTTAAACCGACTTTGCGGTTTGCGTCTGAACGCAGAATAATTTATCTCGATTAGTGGAGTCACAAACAACGAATAAAAGAAGTAGTCTTGTCATTGTGTCAGTCAGTAGAGTTTGCATCTAAGAAATTAAAAATACAATTTATTAATCAATAATTTTTTTTTAATTTCGAATCTGTCGAAATATTTATAATATTATTGCGCCTGGTTTCGTAATTAATTCGGATTTAATTTCAAAGTCATGATACATTAATGAAAAAACGACAAACTACATAAGCTATTCTCTTTTCAGTTTAAGTATTGAACGTTTTTGCATAAATATTTTTTAATTTTTAAAACTCCTTAAAATATGCGTTCAAACTATTATTTACGCATTAAAATTTATTTTTCAAACCTGCAGCTTATTGATACTCCTAAACCAATAGAAAATGAAAACAAATGACCTCCTTAGCTGAAGAGAAGACGTTTTTATATTTCAAGTTTTAGGTGAAATTAATTTATGCATTTATTTTTAATTTAAAAATCGTTCAAACATACATGCTTTTACCAATTTAACTAATTTAATTTTTAATTTAAAATTCAAATCAAATCTTCTTAGATATGGCAACACTATGTATGAATAATTTTATTCAGCTGAGAGCATTCGTTGGCAAAAAACCGAAGTAGCCAAAGCTGACGAATTATCCGCCATTTTAGTTGCGTGTTGTCATCTCTCAACTAATGTCGCATTGAAGAAATTTCAATTAACGAAAAACCATTAAAAAATTTTACAAACGCTTAAAAACTACCAAATATTTTAAATATACTGATTATTTAAACGATTTCAAGAACATTTACATTTTTACAAAGTATTTAAACCCTATAAAAACGGGCGTGAAAATACCACAAATATTCTTCCTGCAGAAAAAGAAAAGAGAGAAGCAAGAAAAAAGTTTTTATGAACAATCATTCTTTCAAGGGGAGTAAGCAGCGAAGAAGACGAAGTAAAATTCCCAGGCAGGTCTGTTGTGTTGTACTATAAAGAAATCTTAAAAAATGTATTTAAAATATATGAGAGCGAAAGGGACAACCGCTATAAATGGTATATTGTGAATAGAGAGAAAAATAAATAATGCAGCGTTGCCAGATAATGACGTCTATAAAATAATGACGTGATTCTTTTTTCAGTGATGTTTTTTAAGTTTCAGCGTTTTGCCAAAATTTATCGTTATTTTATTTAATTTCTATAAAAAAAATGCCTGGGTAATATTAGTAACTGAAATTAGGAAAATACATGAATTAAACAAACTATTACTCGTAATTTCAAACGAATTTTGTATAGTAGTCTCTTAAAATTAAAAAATGTCGCTGGGAATATAACTTGATATGTATTGATATTCAGTAAAGCTATTTCAATCAAATCTTCATACCTACAGAGAGTTTGATAAGATGTAAAGAAAACAACCAACATACTTTTTATTTCTTATTAACCCGACTTTAGCTTAAGACAGTTGCTGTCGTTTGGTTCACAGTAGGCTATCATGGTTGCATAACTGTTTATTAATTTATTTTTGTGCTAATTTTACCACTCAAATTAAATCACCTATTTGTTATCAAAAATAGTTCTCATAAATCTTAATGGTATTTTGTATCTTTATTTCTTCTTCCAAATGCCGTCCGTTTGTTAAACATATATACTCTGGCAACGCTGCTTTTGCATGTTTATCTTTAGACGTAGTGAGAATGACACCATGCAGACAGAAATAGCAGTCGTTTTTCATGTTTTTGTTTATAAATTAACAAAAATACATCCACCCCGCAAAATATCGAATTATTGTATTGTTTAATTTAAGAAATACTATAATAATATCTAAAATATTCTCATATATATTGTCCATTATGCTTGTGGTTATATTTCATCACAATTATGCAATGGAAAGGGATTTTTATTTTTAATATTAGCCAAATAGGTTGGAGATTCAGTTTCTGTCGGAGATTTAGTAGTTGGAAATAAGCCTCCAATCTGCTACTTTTACGAAATTGTAGGGAGAAGGAGAAGAAACCTTGGGCAAATGTTAATTAGGCATTAAATCAAAATAAAAATGCTATATTTTCGTAGAAAAGTGGGAAAAACAGCAACATTGATTGTGGCAATTATTTTTACTATTTATTGTTTGTTTTGTTTTTCTTTTCTCTTTCTTTTCTAAGGGAGAGCCTATGTTTACAAATCAGAGAGTGTGTAATGTTCATTTGAGAAAGATTGAGAGCACAAATAATTCTTTTTGTTGCTCACATGTGTTTCCACAAAAAGAAAGCAAGAAAATAAAACAAGACTTCAAAGTGCCTTTTTCTAAACAATTTTGTTTTATTATTTTGCCATTGGCGGGTTGAGGTTGATAGATTTTCTATTTACTGTTGTTTTATTTGTTAATTAAATTAAAAAATGTTTTATTTTGTCCATGAGCGCTTTATTTTTGTTACGTTAATTTATAAAGAAAAATAATATGGAAACATCTTCTAAATTTTACCATCTTAAAAAGATTATTTAAACTCTAATACTTGTTTAAAAAGAATTTTTAATTTTAATATTTTATTTAATTTAAATTAAAACGTTTTTTTGAGAAACTGAATTGTCTTCAACGGCCTGGTGTTAGTTAATGCATTGCATGTTTTCATATTTTGTTTTTATACTTTTAATGTGGTCAGTGACTTAAAAAAAAAACAAACAATTCACACATACCTATGTATGTACATTCCTTCATATACATATAAATTTATATGTGTGTAAATTGTGTAGCAACAATTAACATGATCGTCATCTAAAGCATTATTATTCTCATTTCGTAAAATAAATCAACATCTCTCCCCGCATCAACAACTTCTTTTCTAAAAACATTTCTTATTTATTCCCACCACACAAAGAGATCGACAAAAACGAAGCGTTTCAGCAAAACAATAGCAATTTGCAGGTTAGAAAAAGTAAATAAAAACAAAATGGTTAATAAATACAAACAAAAAACAAATACGGTCATACAAAAAATAGGAAAGTAGTAATAAGACGTGAGTAAACAAAGGTAGGCGAAATTAACAACAATAAAAAAAACAAGCTCTGTGAAGTTGTTATCAGAGCTGCCAGGTTATAAAAATAAATTATGTTTGCAAGATTGCTGTAATAAAATTTGCAAAAAGCTTCCATTAAGGGAGACATTAAAAAAAACATTGTTAGAGAATTTTAGCTGTACATCCTACACATACGTACATATATCATCCTTGTTTAGGAAAAAAAAATTAGAGTAAATAACGAGAGAGATGTTGAGAAGAGGAAACGGTATTCCTAGGCTGCAGTATGTACTACATAGATATTTTGGTGTAATGTTTGGACTCTTTTTGATTTCTTAATTTAAAATAGAAATTAAGAACTGCGGGACAAATTTCGGGAGAAATTTTCTAAAACACTTTTCTTACCTAAAACATTTAAAAGTCGGTGACATCGAACTTCTGTAATAGTGATTTAATGATAAGTTCTTTCCATCGATGTTTTCACCAATTATTAGTTGAATAGTTTAAAGGGTATAGGAACTCATCGTTGCTCTTGGAAAAACTTCTATACAAACTAAGATTCTTAAGATTTATTAAACCAGACAGTTACCGTTTTGGTCGACGAAATGTCGCCACTTTTGGGTTTTCTGAACGAACAACTAATGTTTTGAACCTCTGAGTAATTTAAATGTAGACGTTTAAGAAAGCTCTACAGGCAGATTTCGAAAGAAGTTCTCAGTTCCTGCCGGATCATTATCGACAACACTTTTTTTTATAGATTATTGCTGACTGCTTGTTTGATACAAATGTTAACAGCAGAGTTCAACATCAATCGATTGACCCAATTGCAGAAGCACACAATGAACAATTCCATTCAAATCAAACCAGACTGACAGTATTAACTTTTATTCTTTTATTAATTTCGGCTTTGCCATAATCTGAGTAGCCTAACCTTGCTTCATTTGTGAAATTTTTCGAGCACTATTGTAATATGTGATCCATTTTTCAACTTCCGTAGCTATTTGCATCATAAATGAATTTAAAAGAATATAGAAAGACTGCCAATACAATTTGCTTCGTTCTCAAACAAAGCCTTAAGGAAAAAACTCACTCATTATTTGGTCCATTTTTTATAAAATCATTTATTTGACATTGTAATGATTATTAAACCGAAAAAAATATTAAAAAAATTTTATTTTCCTCAACATTTCACAAAGTTATTGGAAAGCAGCGCAAGTTTGTACATTTCTCTAAGGAATGATTAATTTCATTTGAAATCTAGTTTTTCGGCTAGACAATGAAATAATAAAAAAAATGAAATGATTTACACTTCGAATACAATTGATAAAATAAAATGAAAAAAAAACAAACGTTTCAACTGCGTATGAATTTAGTACAATTGCGTTCTCTTACCTTGCGAAGAGACACTGATACCGATAAGTGTTGTTACCAGTATCACAACAATAACAATAATAATTTTGTTTATTTATTTATTGTTTATTAACAAAAAATAATAAAAATATATGAGCAAGAGATAGAGAGAGGAAGAATGTTTCACAATTACCGCCAATGAATTTCAGAACAACGCATATTGTATTCTAGTATCTACGATAGAACAGAATACGACAGCAGCAGCGTTTTTTCTTACTCTCTCAATTGGAAGTTACACTACTTCTATAATGAATTTAATGCATTTTTTAAAACAAAATCATTTGTTAACAAATTAACGACAATTGAAAACAATTGCTTTCAACATTTCTTTTGTCAGTGACAGTGTTTGTATTTTTTTCTGTGAAACATCCCATTCTCTGTTTTAGTCATAACCAGTTACAAAACGTTTGCTTTGTTTTGAAGGAAGCTACCCGACAATATAAAATTTTCTTTTGAACTTTGTTTATTGTTTGAAATAATCTACCTGCGTAAGGATAATCTGCGTACTATGTTGCTGAATTTATTCTGGTATGAAGAAAACCAGTTTTAAGATAATGCTAATAACACCATAACGCTTCATCTACCAAAATTTCACTTGTACCCTACATTGCTTGCCGTTCATAGGCGAGTGGCCCATATAGCTCATTGTGTCATCCAGTGTGAGGTAAGGCCCCTTGTCATGATCTTTTAGCAGTGAGTTTGAAACTGGCCAATTCCCCTAGTGGCACGTTCGCCACCATGCCCAGGTCTTCAAACGTTGTATCGATCAAAAAACCTATGACTTCTGCTCTGAAGTCCAGAGTTCTCGCATAAAAGGTGTTGCAGCGATTCCGCTTCATTGACATCATGGCAGCTTTTGCAGTAAATCTAGTAGGATACACTGAGCGAAACCGCCACTGGCACAGTTTTCCGTATTTATTTGTGTTAAATCACACAATTTTTATCTTTTATACTACAAATCTAGGTTAATTGACTATTTTCATATGGCTTATTTCCCAAAACAAATTAAAAGACATCTTTTTAAAGCATGTACTGGAAACCCTATATATAATCTTCGGAGAGAAAAGAGAAAACAATGGAGAAAATAAGAACAAAAACAAAACAAAGCACAAGAGAGCATATTACATTTGCTTGTATTTTTTTTCCTTGCTTTGTCAGCGATAACTCTGCTTTTTAAATTTAGTTTTGACGTATTTTTCGGAGAGTAATGTTTGCTTGTACGCTAAAAACCGCGTGAAATTGGAAAAAAAAAGAAAAAAAATAAAACAAAGTGACGTCTAATAATAAAGAAATATATTGTGTATATTTATTGTATGTACATACAGTTTTGAAAAGAAAATATTAAACAATTTAGTGCATATTAATAAATAAATGAAAGCAAAAAAATAGAAATTTAATTGCTTTAAGAGTTATAAAAAAGGCGTTCATTAAAAAGAAAAAGAAATAAAACGAAATTTTTAACAAAATTTCATTAAAATTGTATACTAAAGAAATTTCTATACAAGAATTTCAAGTGGAAACAAAATATCCAGACAGGAAGAATAAGAAAGAAAAGAGATTGTCTATATAATATTCTTTTTTCATTTTCAATAATTGTGGACACCATATAAAACAGCAACAGTAATAGCAAGCAATAGCAGCAAGTAAAAGATAATATACAGAAAATAAATAAAGGAAATTGGAGAAGTATACAAAAACAAAATAAAGGGTAAATAAAATACAATACCAAACATATGCATGCATACAGATATACATATATACGCTGTATATACTATAGTAAATATATAAAGAAAGATAATTGGAAAAGAAGGAAAATAAATAGGAAAGGGCGACGCCAAAACAAAATAAAGGAAATTTTTTTTATTCATATCGTGTGGCTTTGTTGTTCAAATTTTTTAGTTTTATTGGTTTTTTTTATATATACAGCTACGAGAGAGGCCCTGCTGTATTTCAATTTGTGCGTGTGTGTGTGTGTGTGCATGGAAGTTTATTCTCCATGCAAGTGAATTACGACGAAAGGTCGGTAATATCCGCAGTTTGTGTTTGGTTGTTTTTTATGCATTTCTGTCATTTGTTTTTATGCTTGAGAGAAACGTAGTTCTTGTTTTGGTTTGTTTTGTTGCAACGCTATTGATGTGAGTGAGTGAAGTGGGTGTAGGGGAGCGAGGTTACTTAAGTTACACTCTCAAATAACCGTTTCTGTGTGTTTATGTATACATTTCGGTTGCATGTTTTCTCGTTGTCTCGTCTGATAGGATGTCATGTATGATTAAATAAAAAAAAACATAATATGAATGGCCTTTTATGTATAAATGTGTGTATTTTCGAAATGTAATATGTTTTTGTCGTAGTGGTGGCAATTTAGCGCTATAAACACGTTTAAAAACTGTTTTTTTCTTTGTTGGCTTCAATATTTTTTAATAAAAAATTGATATAAAAAATTAATTTAAATATTCATCACCACTTGCTTTAGTTCGTCATCTTTCTATAAAATTGTGCGGCAACCATTGTAGTAAACACTAATAGTTGATGTAAACAGTGGTTAACAAAAGTCTACATTTGACTTACAAAGTCAAGAATTTCTTTTAAAAATGAAATTAGTTTTTATCGGTAACATAAGATTCAGGAGTTTAATTTAAAGAACACTTCCTTAAAATTATAATCCTGCGATGAAAATTATCTTAACGACATTTGTTTTTGTGTTTGTTTTTATTGATTATCATTAAATTTGGTTTGTTTTGTAACTACGGCTTAGCGTTTTATTTATAGACTCCCTGTTTCTATATTTTTTATAATTGCGTTAAAGCGATTATTTTAGTTTATTTACTGCGTACCTATTATAATTACTATTTTTTATAATTTTTTCCCCAACAAAGTCTCAAGTGCATCTACTACATTGGAATGCCGATGTACAGGTTGCTTATTATATTTTTAAAAAAACAAATTTAATTTTTAGTTCGTTTCAATTGAGGTTCTTACTTTTTTTTGCTAAGCTTATATTTATAAACTTTAGTATTTTGTTTGGCGCTTTTTGTTACTTATTACTTTCAGATGATTGAAAACACTCAAATTGACTTACATTCTATGCTTACATACATATGTATGTATGTGAGTCCATGTAAAATATTTATGTATGGTATTGGCTGCGGTTAATGAATATAGAATGAGTCAGAGAAGTCAATTTTCGTCTTTTATTTGTTTTTATATTTTGTGTTTATGTAGTGCTTTGCGCCATGTTTGTCATTCTGCTGTTTTACATGCCATCAGCATAAAACATGAATTGTTTTGCTTTTGATTTCTTTATGTGTTAAAAAGGAGGGTCTAATAAAGTCAAAGAGCAAAATAAACAGAACGGAAAGAAAGAGAATTTCAGAGAGAAATAGTGGCGAAGGAAGGGGTCCGTTTTGAACATAAATAAAAACAAAGCAAACAAAAAGCCGGTAAATTTTTGTTAATACGGAAAGTCAATGGTGTCATTGTACGTTGTTTTTGTTTTTTTTTTCTTCTTTTTTTAATATTTAAACTATAATTATAAATGCCTCTTTGTATTTAAATTTTTTAACGTTTTTTTTAAAGGTCTTGACTCTTCCGAATTTGGTGTAAATGCTTTTGTTTAACAGCACAAGGAAAAAAATGATAATAAATCGAAACTAACTTTACAGTTAAGAAAGTTGCTAAAAAGAGCTTGTGTAACATTTGTGAGGAATGATTTTTATTTTCTTTGCAGCTGCCGTTTGCGGCAGCTGTTTCTTGTTGCTTTTTTATACCTACTGTGTGTATTTATTTATTTTTTCATTTGTATAGAAAAAAAACTTACCAAACATCTCTTGAAATTTTAAGTGGGTTTTAAAGTTAAAAGTTTGAGTTTGTTTTTTTTTTTTTGTATTTTATTTAATTCCTTCAACTTAATTGTACGTGTTAACACGACCTACGCCTTAAAATATAAAATTTAAAGAGTATATAAAAAAAAATAATCAAAATTAAATTAACATCTCACCTCTGCTTGTTCTCATTATTTTCATTGCATTTTATACCAATGTTGCCGTTGAAAACAAAATAAGATTATTGAAATTAAAAACTACTCTTCTATTATTTCTTTTTCGATTGTCTAACGGCGTTGTAGTTATCGTTACTACATATCGCAACAATCACTAAATGCCTCAACTCGGCTTGATTCAGTTGACTTTTCACTTGTTCTCTAATGCGAAACTGTCGTAAACGGTTGTCTATTAAGATTGTGGCATTGACACATCCACGTTGTATCACAATGGATTAATTTGTATGCTTAACTGAGCTTTGATTTTAATGAGGCCTCTTCCCCTTCCTATTCTTTCTTATAAGGAGTTTGAATTTTCTAAAAGTATGTAAATAGGTAGATTGGAGTGGTGAACGCATTACCACGACCAGACCGAAGTTTGAGCCAAAATATCCTATATCTATAGCTGTACAAGATTTTTAAATGTGCACTTTAATTGCCCTGGAATTACAATAACTTTGTTCTTATAAATAATTCCCGAAAATTTCCTGAAACTGAAAGCAGTAAAGACTATATATAGGCTACTATAGGTAACACTGGTTATTTTTTTTTGCCTCTCTCTATACTGACTTTTTAAATTTTTCATCTTGAAAGAGAAAATCTTAAATTTGGGGAAAAAATTAAAGAACAACAAGTAATAAAAAACTTCTTTTGCTCGTTTATGTCTTCCTTTTGCTGTTCTTTTTCTTAATTCTTTGTCTTTTTTACTTGTACACCGTTTGTTTCCTTAATTGTATTCCAAACACATTTATCATTATTTGTTGTTGTTCCCTATACCAAAGTAGTAGACATGCGCACGTTTTTTTTTGTGGATTTTTTTGTTGGTCTCTTTGATACCATCTTTCCCTCGTTGGCAAAGTTTTTTTTATTTTTTATTTTCTTTTGTTGTCATTAAGCAACAGCTGAAGGTTAAAAATACAGACCCCCATAGGCTGGCTCTTTATACACAAAAAGTCTTTTTTTTTATATTAAGTTGGAGTTGTTTTAAGCCTAACATTAAAAACTGGTCTTAATAATTATCTTTTTCTGCCATTGCCAAAAAATTTTTAAATTGCCTTCAACTTAAAGAAAAGAAGAAAAATAAGCCTCATAGTCTCTAATAATTCTGTTTTAACAAATGTTTCGCACCTTAAAATAGTTTTTTTTAATAGGGCTTGTGTAAGTATGTTAGTCAAACTAATGATCACAGAAAACAGACGTAATGTTTTTTTTATTTTAATGTATGTATGTAAATATGTAATCAGCTACAGAAATATACACAGATTTCTAGTGGGCATTTCAATTAATAATTTGGTTAACACCACCTACTAATTATTCGATGTTAAAAATCCATTATTCTTGTATGAAATTGAAGGTTACATTTAAATGGCAGGCTAAAAGCTTTTTGTTCAACAACTTGTTGCTTTTCTAAGGTAGTTATTTTGTTGTTGTAAAACAATTGCCAAAAAAAAAGGACGTGCTGATTACCTTTCATAGAAACTTATGAATCTGTCAACTGTCTGTTTTTATTTATCTTTTCTCTTTTGATGTTTAAAGCTTATCGTTGCCCTGATGGAATGGAATCCCTAAGTTATTCTCAAAAGCTTATTCCGTGCTAAGCGTAATTGAACATAAGTGGTTTTTTTACCTTTTACGTCAGCTCTTTGCAGTCCGCAATTTTTAACTTAATCTCCAGGTCGAAGTTTATCTTTAATACTGTAATTACAAAACCAACATCATTTATAAGTTGGCTGTAATATAGTGAGAAGATCCAAATTAAATCTAACGTTTCTAAAGTTCAGTTCGGCCTTATAAAAAATGTTAATTTTGTAGGGAATTATTTTGTGTAACTGTCTGGACGATTTGTTTACCTTTATTTTTTTCTTTGCCATGATATGGAGCTCAAAAACTGTTCAGAGATTTTGCTTGAAGCACAAAAAATGCAAAAGAAAAACCAACAACGAAATCAAAACCAAAACAAATGTCATGCCAAAGTCAGTACGACGACGTTTCATTTGCTTGGATGGTTGATTGGCTGACTAAATAACTAATGGGTGGATCGGTCGGTTGGCTGATTGCTAAATAACTAACTTGTTGACGATCTGACTCTTTGAATACCACAATAGTTAGTATTGCTGCTTTGGTTTATGTTTGGTTCGCTGGGTTTATAGAAGTTATTGTCATTGTAGTAATTCTAATCATCATTTATTGTTGAATGTAGATGACACCCGTATTCCCATAATACTCGTACAATCTATTCACTTAAACACAGCTTTCAGTTGTATCCGTGAAACAAGTTAAGAAATGCGGGAATGGAAATAATGGTCATGTATTTATACATACATACATACATACATTGTATATACACTGTAAATTTTTTGTTAATGTGTGTAGGTATGTATGTGGAAACTATGTTTTTTCCTATTTATTATGTTGTTGTTGTTGTTGTTGTTTTTTCCAGCTTTAAGAATTTCCTCTCTAATGATCCATGTCTTCCCAACCAAAGAGCAAAACAATGTATGAAAAAAGAACTTAGAAAAACAGAATGTTTTTTTTACTATAACGTTGAGTATATATAGAAGCGGTTGTGTTAAAATAAGACAAAAAAAAAGAACTATCTACATATACAATTACAAATACGACAGAAAACCACTACACTATATATAATACCATAAATAAAAATAATAACCCAAAAGTTCATAAACCTCATTTTTATTATCTTGTCTACTGTGTCTGTTTCTTCTCTAATGTATAATGGTATGATACAACAACATCTGACTAGCCAACTAGTCAACCAACCAGCCCATCTACTATTTGTGTTCTTCATTTTCTCATTGTTGTATCAACAATTGTTGATTTCCTATTAAAACGTGATTAAATGATTTTGTAATGCGTCAGTTTCTTAATTATTTCCCCTTATTTAGTGGGAAAATAAACATTTTAATTAAACTTTTTTTTGAAAAAGAAGCGCTAATGATTTGGAACTTCTAATTTACTAAAAAAAAAGGTTTTAAAACGTCCAACGAATAGAGTTTCTAATTTCCAAATTGATCTGCTCTTTTCTAAATGTACGTATGTATATCACAATCCTCCCTTTAATACCTCTTGACCTTTTAAAATTTTCCTATCTCCTTTACTATCCCCCTTCTCTCTCCTTTAGGACCTATTACAATGGGTCATTTTAACCTCTGAGTATTGTGCTTGCCCCAATGACAAGTAGGCGTCCACAAACTTAACCTAACCTTTCATGATTCAATATTCTATTCGATCATAGTCCGGTTGCTTTATGTTAATGATACACTAACAAGTCTAATTCAGATTGGGTATGTGGAAATCGTTTGCAACACAATAAATCCAATGTTGCCCATGAATTTTAACCGATTTTGATTTGAATATTAGTATTAACGCTTCGAAACCTTTCAATGTATTGCGCGATATTAGCTCTGACATCAGCAACGGTACGCACCCCATAAGAATTTGCATTATTTTCTTATATTATAAACGTATACAGTTTCCGTTAGGTTCCGTGAACGTTGGGCTAATTAATCCAAGTTTGCAACCCATACATACACATAATCATGGTATCGTCTGCTCTGGATCTAACCTTTATACTCGTCATGGAAACCGAAGCTTTTTTATCTTTCAAATCTTTTATGAAAGTTGCTTAGTTGTTAACTGTTGTTAAACTTCATCTTTTCAATAGCATTTAATGATCAACGATCAGTTTTTCATGTTCTTTAAAAAAAGCCCCACAAATTTTATTTTTAAAATCTATGCCTAAACATTTTATTTGAAATCATCCCCCAAAAAATTGAAGGATAAAACGCTGAAATTCGCGCCAAAATATTTGTATTGTCGACAATGTTCAATATCCTGTATTCTGCTTCCCGCTTTTCATATTGTTTCATATTCTCTTTATCAATTTTATTTTGTTTTACCTCATGAGTACGATAAACAGTGATAATGATAACTACAATGATCTAAATGTCTTCGTCATCATTATTAAACTTAATTTAAAATGGTTTTGTGTTCTTGTTGCTTTTGCTTTAATTTGATCATAATAATGAGGTTAATGGCAATGAATAGGATACTACAACAGAATTTAGAAAACAAAAAATTATACGCTCTTAATTTTAATACGATACCGTCGTACTGTTTGTTGTTTGTGTTTTATGGTTGAGTATGCTGTTTTTGTTTTTGTTTTATTGTAGTTGTTGTTAGTGTATTTCATATTCTTTGCAAATATTTATGATGACGAAGACTGACGACGACGGCGACGGCCCTCTTACACAAAATTTGATTTTGAAATAGTATATGTTTGTGTGTTTGTTGTTGTTTTTGTTTTTTATTTTTCAAGCTAAAAAAGCAAATTAAACAAGAAATTGTATACATTTGCATGTATGTATGTGGCAATGTGTGTTTTTCTTTTGTAGTGATTGCCAAAATGATAGGAAAAAAATATTTTATTTGGTGGTGTGTTGTTATTTTTGTAAAGTGAGTGGTCTGGTGTTCTTTTGAATTCGTTCAATGAGTAATCAAGAGATAAAAAACAAAAATCAACAAAAAATAAATAAAAAAGAAATCTGAGAAACATAAACATTTCACTTGAAATAAAAGCAAAACAAAACCGAAACAAAAACACAAAGGAAAATTAAAAATACAGTAAACTAGCGGTAATGTGAACTTACAAAGTAGTAAACTGTTCCGTAATGTGGACAGCAATTTCTTTACATACATACGTACATAGATATACTAAGTTTATTGGTTTTAAATAGCAAATAACAAATTTGGCAATGTTTTGTTTACATTCTTATTTTAGAGAATAGTTGTTCTGTATTCAACAGTTTTACGTCACGCTAAGAATTTAGATTATATTTTCATACTCCGTATCTACCTAAATTATGGAATTGTACTATCACTATTACAAACTAGCAGAGTAAAGTTTTCAGTGCTGCTATGCATATGAAACGATTAGAACTGTACACAAGTCAGGTCAGGTTAAGTCAGGTCTATTTTGAAAATTACTTCAAGAAAAAAGAGCCTTTAAGTTTCTAACATGTTGTTGTTGAATTTCTTTCACTTTTATTAGTTCACATTAGCATGAGTGTACTGTAATTTTAATTTGTACGCGCTTGAATTAGAAAATAAAATTGAAAACCTACCTACATACGTAAATTATTGAAAGAAAATGAGAAAAACCAAATAATAATAACAATAGTTAAGAAATAAAGCAAAAATTTAGGTAACGAATGTGGAAAATTTTTAAAAAAAATTGTATGAAATGTGAAACGCATTTCCAATGCCGTTAAAGAGGAATACATGAGACCCCAGCAATGTAAGTCGTGTGTGTTCTGGAGAAAACATTTGTAACATGCAAATAAAATACAGTGCCTTGTAAGAAGCCTTTTTCAATTTAGGAGAAACGACAGAATTTCATTGTTTTATTGAAATGAGAGAAAAGAACTTATTTTAATACAAATTTTAAAATCTATTTTTTTTTCTCTATTGTATCATTTATGAATTCCGAAACAAATTGGTTAAAAATGCATTTTAGAAAGTAACCACTATTGCCGTAATAAAATTTATTGTTCCGTGCAACTGAAATGACAAACTCTAATACAAAAAATAAATACAAATTACTCACTTGCATAGAGAGTGTGTGATTTATGGTTTTGTAAATAAAAAAATAACACAAGAAAGATAACAAAAAAAAAAGAAAAAAAAACAATGAAAGCCAAACAATAAGCAAAAAATGCAACAAACAAGTGGTTCCACTTAACGACTCACTACGATGGGTGACTAAAAACATTATCAGTGAAAAAAAAACAACGGCAAAAACAAAGACAAAATACAAAGAGAACAATAATAAAAACGAATATCAAAATGTACCGACAAATTAATTCACAGAGTCATATACAATGAAATAACACATTATGCAAAAACAACAACTTAGCGCACAGAGGAGCAGAGAAGAGACTATAGCTGTCTGATAAATAAACAAAAACAATAATGTAAACAAATTACAACGCTACACAGGCACTAGTACGAAGTGCATTTTTTACTAGTGTTGTCGACGTACTTCAATAGCTTAAATTTTGAAAATTTTGCAATAAAAGCGCTAAATTTTTCACAAAATGTTTAAATTGCCAACAGTGTTTTATATTTTTTTCTATTTATTAAATTTTAATTTTCTCTGAAAGAAAAAAATCTATTAAACTGGTCTAACACCCCTACCCTCCTCATCATCTAGCAGATATAAAAGAATAAATAAGAAAACCAAAACAAAAGCAAATAAAAGACAAGAAATGCATAAACAAAGAATTATTGTTAAAAAAAAAAACAAAATCAAACAAGGCGTACAAATATTTGTTGTTGTTGTTGTTGTTGTGTAACCATCACAACGTTCCTTCGTTTTAGGTGCTCTTTTTTAATTCATTTTTTTTTTCATATAGAGGGAGAAATGGAAAAAATTATAAAAAGGTATAAGAAGTACGCAGTTTAAATAGTTATTATTATTATTAAAGTTGAATTCTAGTTTTGGTACTTTTAAGTATTCATTTCCAACTAGAAGTTTCTCTTTATATTTGCCACAAAAAATTTTTTAAGATGACACTTCACACAAACAATACGGATTCTTTTGTTTTTCTTGCTTGAAAATACAACGTGTTTGTGACCACATTGTACCACCGGGTGATAGAATAACGTGACCATCAGTAGTACAAATAAACAGTGACTGAAAATATTTATTTTTTTATTGTGTTTCTAATTGTGCGCTTTTAATTTCTATTTTTTTTATAATTTTTTGTAGGGTAAAGACCTGTATATTGTATGCCGTGAGTTTTTTAATTATAAATTGAATTATATCTATAAGGAAAAGATATTACTCTACTGTGCTGCTCTCGATGGTATTTTCTGATTGGCAGATTTCTTGAAACCAGAGGCTGACTGGTTCAAAAGTCAACTTTATGGGATGATGCGAAGCTCTTCTATATGCTTTCTGATACGTGTAGTGTATTCTTAGATATATTCTGGGCGGTACTGGGTTACAGCTGGGTTACGATAAATAATGATTAGTGACGGAGAATAGACATACACTTTATAGCTCGACTGTGCTAAAAGCAAATGGGTTGGGCGCTGAGTCTGTTTAGGAAATGTATTAGGATTTTGATAAGTTTTTCAACTGAGCAGTGTGCTTTGTGAAAAAGAGCTCTAAGCTATACTTTCTGCAGGGTTTGTAGTTATCTGGAGGAAATCGAACCGAAGAACTTCAAACTTATAAACTAGCATATTACACACTAGACTACCTTGATATCCAGTTATCTTTTGTAATACTTGTCTAAATCTTTTTGAAAAAGAAGTCAATATAACATATTCATTTGAAAACAATTCGAAGTTATCTGTACTCCAAAAATTTAAGGTTTTTCATATTTTATAAGGGCTTAAATATGTTAGTATGTTAGTCTGTCTATGTGAGGGTTGTGACACTCTGGACTGTGAAACAGAAATTATTGAATTAATATAATGATAGCCTTGGTTATTAAGTAGGAGAGTGTTATTTTATTAAATAAAATCTCGCCTTGTTAATTAATTTAATAATTAATTACAGTTAAGCTCGAATATAAAAACCATAAAATGTTGCTTCAATAGAGACTTTTTAACCTCCTTTTTATATATTTATTTGCTTATTTTTTTCCTTTTTTAAATTCGTAATTAAAAAACTTTATCTCTTTGTATCTTGTGTGGTTTGTTAACAACATAAATTGCTCACCTACAATGTAAACAACATTTTAAAAATCCATATCTAAACATTGTAGGCGGTTAAATTCATTTAAACACGAATTTTTTAAGTGTAAATAAATAAGGCTTCCCTATTTTAATTATAATATTGTTTTTAGATTCAGATTCAAAGTCTTTGAATAGGGTTGTTTTAAAATTCTTGTTAATTTTTTTGAATAAATTCGTTGAATAATTATATACAGCAATAACTTTATTTTATATTAATTTGTGTTCCAAACAGTGTATTTTTGAGTTTCTAATGGATTCATTAACATTTCATGCTCGCTCTATTCACTATTTTTTAAATAAGTGTTTGTGTTTGGTTGTTGAAACACTCTGTGAAATATCCATGTTCAATGTTGACGGCATCTATGTTGAAGATGTAGGCTTTAAANGCTGCTAAAATTTGTGGATTGCGTCTTGGATTTTCAAATTCGAATTTATCTTCACACACATGCTTTAAAAAGCCTTTTAAAATTTCACTTAAGCGTCTATTATTATTACTCGTAACATTAATGTAATTATCTTTCCTTTTGTAATTGTTTTGCTGTTATTGTTGTTATTTTTATTCTTATATTTGTTTGTCTAGTTTATCTTTTCTATTGTACTCTTGCATATTTTATTGTAGTTTGTATGTACGTATGTATTGTTAATTTTTATTAATGAATATTATTCTTTGTTCTTGTTTCCTTCTCATTACAGGTTTTAATTTTCTTCAAGAATATTCATTACGGAAAAGTTAAAATAAAAAAATTGAAAATAAAACATAATAATTGTGTTGTTTGTGTTTTATTGTTTTGTAATAATTAAACGAACGTAGCTTTTTTTGTTATTGTTAAGCAAGACAAAACTGAAGTTAATATTTGTATTTTAAAACATAAATTTAAAAATTGTAAATTGAGAAAAAATAAAACAAAACAAAAAAATATTAACAACTGCCGCCATCATTATACATAAATTTATAACAAAAAAGTGTTTAGGAAGGAAGAGAAGAAACTAAAGCGTAGAAATAAAATAAAAAACATTGAACTTTTTTACGGGACATGTCATGTCAGCAAGCGTCAAGATTTATAGCAAACAACAGCAAAAACAACATCAACAACAACAACTGCAAGCAAAATATAAATAACCACAGTCATCATTGTGCTGTTAAAGGAAATCGTCTATCGAGAAGTGTGGTCCAACAAGAAGATCCATATGTGTTCACAGAATCAGTGCCAACAACACCACCCATATTATTTAATACACAGGTAAACAAATTCTATATAAACAATCAAATTATAAATATTTATAAAATAATTGTTTAACAGTACTTTAGATTAGCTTCTCGGTACGATGAATAGGAAATGTATTGTTCCTGACTTATTAAAGTCTAAGTAATGCTTCGTCTATGATATACATACATACATACATAATTAGTCATTACAACCCTTCCATCGGTATTGCGAACTAGCTCCTCACACCATCTTGTGCATTTTATACATGGGTGGTAGGACCTACAGTTCAAATTCGATTCCAAACGACAGATTTTTGGGAGACTTTTCATGGCAATTTTTTTTTGCTTCCAGAGTTTTTGTTAGAAATTTGCTAAGGGAAAATCGCCAAAGAAATATTTTATTCATATTTCGTTTTCTTGGTCAGAGGTTTGTACCGTGGCCTCATGTCTAATAACCCAACACACTACCTACTAGGCTACGGCGACTTTTCTATGAAATCCGTGATATAAATTAAAAACTTTTAACAAATTATTTGTATAATAAAGACCGAGAAAGATTCTATCAGGAACCTTGCCTTAATCTTGAACCACGTAGAGCAATACCAATGAACATCAATCAAAGACTTACGTCAGCAGTTCATCATTTACAATAAAGGGGTCATTGTATAATTTTGATATCACTCAAGTAGGTTCTACTGCGATTACCTTTACCATGTTTACGTATCTCAGGATTATTCTGCCACGTCATTTAAAATGGCACTTCTTTACTTAATAGGGATGAAAGTCTCTTTCCATGAGCTATACATATAGCTGGCTAACTGCAATAATTTGGTAATTTTTATTATATTATCAGTAGTATTACACTGCTCTATTTAGTATTTATTTGGGTTTAAAGGCCACTGAAGCCATTCTTCAGTTTAAAACATATTGAAAAGAATCAAGGGTAGTATCAAGGAAGTAAAGCAATCGAGATAGTGACAGATTATCTGCTTTTCAACATGAAGTATTGTGTAGGATTTTTATTTAAATTAATAACAATGTTCTCCATATTTTTTTGTAGAAAACGCGTACCAGATTAAATGATCTGACATCAACTAACGCAGCATTAAGTATTGGAAAATTACAACAACATAAACAACAAAAATTACCTTTAACTGAAACAAATGGAAAGATAACAACAAATATATTAAAGACGCAGGCGTCTTTATTATCATCATCATTATTATCAATATCGTCATCGTCATCATTATCATTAACCACAACAGTAACAAATTCAACAAACACGAAAACATTCAATACAAGCGGTGGTGTAACGCAATCTCTAGCAATAACAACTGCGGCAAATAATTGTAATAGCAAAAAACTTACAAATGTTTGTATAGTAAGACCACAATTACAACAACAGCAGCAACATCAACACTATATAAATGAGGAAGATTTGAAATCTATTTCGCCACCACCACTCTATACACCACCAACAGCATCACTATGGCAAACACCATTGCTTCTGGAGTCGACAACGGCACCAACGACGACGACGACAACAACAACACTTATTACCAATGCTTCTACACCACAAATAACGAATGTGGCACGCCAACAAGCATCAAATCCTTCTCCCATAATGGGTTGTGTGTCACCAACAGTTGTACAAACTATTGGCAACACAACATCGATCATGAATCCCTCATTGAATACAACTGCCATGGCTAAAGTAGCTCCAATTGTTGTACATACGCCACCATTAGCACCGCCACCTCCGCCACTACCCAAGCAATGTTTGCCCCCGTCAAAGTTTCATAATCACACTCTGGCACAGCATTTACAGAAGGTAGAATGCTTAAAGCAGTCCAAAAAATTTGATCAAACTGACAAGATATCGGCATGTAATGAAAACATCAAATCTGACACCACTCCTTCATCCCCCACAAAGGCAGCTTCATTAAAAACATTGGACAGTTCCGCCGCAAGTCAAACGCTTAAACATTCCGAAAAAGAAGATTTAAATGAAATACCCGTAAATGTCATATTTCGAATGGCTGCAGTAACGCAACAACAGCAGCAACAACAACAGAATGAGAAATATGACCAAAACTTATCGTTTGTAAGACCAGCAGCAATAGAGCAACAAACAGAAAAAGGACAAGAACAAGTACAGAAAACTTTAATTTCAACACCACCCCCTCCATCATTATCAGTATCATCGTTCTCACCGCCTTCTTCTCTACAATCAAAAACAACAGCTAATGTGAATAGGAAATTGTCAATACCCGCCTCGAAAACAAACACAACACATCAACTGGTAAAACAACAGGTCCATACGTCTTCCACGCAACAACAGCATCAGCAACAAAACAATGCAAAAACAAAAATTACAGCTTTAAACTACGATGATTCCAAACCAGCAAATGCGAAAACAGCGATATTGTCATTGAAAAATTCGGGTGATGAAACATCAACCACCACCACAAGTATAGCAGTAACCAAAACAAATTTAAAATCAAAAACACCTTCAACGCACATTTCAAATAAAATTTCTAAATTTAATTTCATGCCCTCCTGTACTAGCTCATCAAATCTCACTTTAAACCTGCCTTATAACAGTTGGCAAATGGGATGTAGTACCACTAAAGGAGCGGTAGCAATAGTTAAAATGTCCCAACACAAAATTGATTTGGATACGACGCATTTAGCCACCGCTACCGGTTTACCCTATTGCCTACAGCATTATTGGTTGGATACCAATTCGAATGATTATCGTAAATCCAGCAAAATATTGGTGGATGGTTCGATAAATCGTTCATTGGCCAGGGAGGAACGCATTGCATTGTACAAACAGCAGCTACGACGACAAGCAATGCAATTGTTGTCCACCAGATCTCTACAAAAGCTACCCATACAGATTGCCCGACGTCGTCTGCTGTGTGTTGATCGCCTGTTGAGAAAATACCAACATAATGAACAAAATGTGGAAGAGTAGGTTTTTTTTTGTTTGTTTTCTTTGCCAGCATTTAATAATAAAAATTTTAAACATAGATTATGTGATGTGATATTAATTCGTATAACGACTATTTTCTCTTTCTTTATTTCAGACAACCCGCCAATGTAAAACGCTGTTGCGTCAACGGCTGTGATGGCCATACATTGGAAATGGCTACACACTGCCAACAACATATCGTTTATAACTCAGCCCAACATGTCTTCTTGCCATGTACCGCCAAATTTGCCGATAATACACAATGTAGAATACCAGTATTTGATATAGCTCATGATTTACCCTTATGCATCGAACATGCACGCAAACGTGATGCGTATAACCGTCTGTTGTACGAGCAGAGACCACGTAATATCTCAACAAATCCCACTATTAGGAATGATTCAATGACAGCCGCATCAACATCATCAGCCACGTCAAAAATAACAAGTACAGAGGGAGCTAGTGGCGTAGTTGGGGTTATAATGAAAAATCAACAACAACAGCAGCAACAACAACAAAAACAGTTACACAAACATGTACAACAATTACCACTACACAATCGTAGTAACGGTAATAAAAGACCAGCATTAGCAAATCAGCAACAGCAGACACGTAAACGTAAAATGACAAATGGTACTAACGCTGCTGCTACTGCTGCTGGCAATACAGTGGGTAGACCACAAAAACGTGTTAGAAAAACATTAGAAAAATCTGCTACATTAACAACGACAATGACAACAAAACCTACCACAATTCCATTGAATACGATTGGGAATACAATGACAAATCAACAACAATTGCCACGTTTAACATCGACTAGTTTAAAGCGTAAGAGTAGTACGACATCTTTAGAATCTATAGCCAGCAATTCGCAACATTCAACAATATCTGTTACCTCGCAACAGCCACCATTGTATAGCGTAAACTCATCTCATGTAACGACAACAGCCACATCGATCACCACTACTTCGACAACATCATTGCCTCCACCAGCATTGGCACCCTTAAGCAGCAGTGGTTTCGGTTTGGTCGGTCATGGTTTGCCTCAACATTTGTTTAGTTATGGTCACGATAATATACATCAACAGCCGCAGTTACTTCATACTCTTAATCTTAATGATAAACATTCCCTCAGCTCCAAAACGACGACTTCAACCGCTACGGCATCCACACCCACAGAACTAAAGGATTTCATTTCTCAGTTTGCTTTAGCTTCACAAAAACACTCTCACAACAACAACGAGCAATCGATCATGTCTACTTTGTCCACCTGCGATATCAATTTGTTGAACACAAATTCGAATTCAAATTTCACCTCCTCCGGCATGGGTTCGACCACTTCATTGCCCACAGCCGATGATTTCCTTACTCAAGATATGCTGAGTATATGTGAAAATAGTTCAGCTAGTTCAGCTGATACTGGCTTAGGAGGTTTAAGTGATCCCGAATTAATGTTGGGCGGTCCAGATGGTAAATTTTTTGTGGCCATACTGTATTTTAAGTGTTAAACTGATTTGCATTTGTATGTTCTGCTGTTTTTTTTTTTCAGATGATATACCTTTAGGTGATACTCACTTGCTGGAGGAACATGATTTGGAAACAGTTTTAAATTCCTTGCCAGAAGATGCATTTAAAGAATTATTTACAACAGGTGAGAATAACAAGAAGAAGAATAAGAGTTTCATTATTACGAGAATCAAAAATAAACACATTTTCATCTCTTTTTAATGTTCATATTTACAGTCCATCAGGATGAAAGCGATGAAATCGAACGTGCTATTGAATTGGCCGATAAACACTTGAAAACGTTACAGCAAACTATAGGCTCGGAATTGGGTGATTACCTAGATTTTGCCGATGATATGTTAATGGATAATGGCGGTGACTTGTGTAATGAATCAACGGTAACGGCAAATAGTATACTTGATACAACAGCTTTATTTATTGGTGGTGGTACTATGGGTGGACAAATTACGGCAACGGCTACTGCAGCTCAAAGTGGTGTACCATCAGTAATGGGAACGGAAATAAGAGGTGGTCTAGTGCAAACATAAATGAAAGTTAACATTAAACGTGTAAAACAAAATAATCAGAAACAGTGAAACAAAAAAACAAACGTAAAGAAAGATTAAGAGGAATGTAAAGTTTACCCTGGTGAGATATTCTTTCTTATGCTTTTCTACTATTTTTTATTATTATTATTATTACTATTATTATTATTATTATTATTATTATAAATAATTATTCATTATAATTTTTATAACAAATTTCAAAGATTATTAATTTTATTTAGACAAAAAAAAATATTTTCTTTTCCTAATGAAAGAAAAAATTAAAAAAAAGAAAAAAAAACAAACAAAAAAAATCTTGGAAAAAAGATTCTTAATGAAAATATTTTAACTTTTAATAACGCAAACTCATGATGTAATATTTTAAAATTTTTTCTGTAAACAAAAAAAAAACGCTTATTTTGTCTCTAATTTTTTATTATTTTTTATTATTATTTGTAATTATTGAAAATATTTTGTAAGATTTTAATGTGTGGAAAATATAAAAACAAAAAAAGATTAAAAAAAATATTAACAAACTTTAAATCAACTTTTTAAACTTCAATGTTGTAATAAAAACCAAGAATGAAAGAAACAAAACAAACTTTTAACATTTAAACTTTCTATATTTAAATCGATGTGAAATTATTTATTTTAAAGGATGGAAAATTAAAAATTACCACAACAAAATGGATTTTATTATTTTCTCTTATTCTCTACTTCTCAATACACAAACAAACGAAAATGATAGAAAAGCATTTCCATTTGTTCAATTGCTCAATTTACACAATTTCTGTTAATGATTATTAATTTATGATCTTTTTTTTGTTCGAAAATATGAATATTTTTCGTGAATTACAAAACTTGTTATAATTTTTTTTTCTTTTATTTTTGATTAAAAATGTGATTTCTAATTTTTGTGAACAACTTAAATTTTATAAAGCTCTGCTAATGTCCCTAGTAGTAAAATATTCATTGGATAAAATTTCGCTGTCCATATGCCATAAGATATTTTTCTCTGTTTTCCCTATTGTGGCTTGCAAAATTTCGTAATTAAAATTATTTACTTTCCCTTCGTAATATCTAATCCTTCAATGGATGCACATCTCATGTCAACAGAAAGTTTCATTGCAAATAGAATTTTTTTTTAGAATTCTTGTCTTCCGTTTTCAAATTTTATTAAAATTAACTTTACAAAAAAATATTGAAAACGAGTGCTTCAAAGGAAAGTAAAGTGAAAATATTACAGTAGTAAGACAAAAGTGATAAATATTGCTGAACTCAGTCTACGAGTCTAAGAAGTCTAAAGTTGAAACTCAATTGAATGTTGTATAAACAGAGGTTTTATTTATATACCATACAGAAATATTCTTAAAAAATCCTCGAATAACAGCGAATCATAATTGCTTACAGGGAATTTGAGAAATGTTTTAAAAACTATTTTCTACCCTGTTTTTGTACACCTCATTACGAATTTAACAAAGAATTTTCATTATTTTTTCCTTCTTTAACGTATTTTAATATAGTTTTTCTAAAAATATCACAATTACTTCGGGGCATAAAGCAGTAATCTACAACGAACAAAATTATTATGATAATTGTGTGAACCTACTTTTGATATAAAATATCTGATTCATTTATGGACGGGACTTTTACCATTGAGTTTAAAAAAAATTAAATTGTCATTTTTAAATACCTTCCTGGCAACTAAAAGGTTCATGGTTGCCAGTAGAGCAAGTCAACAGCAGTTCGATTGCAAAACATATTGTACATGTACACAAAAAAAATATTGTGACAAGAAATTGTCTGGTATTAAAACAATTCATAATATACTACTGTGTCGTTCAAATTTATTAACACATTTTTATCAAACAATTCTTTTTTTTTCTTCTAATAATTTCTAAAATCTTAAATCTTTGTTTTATTTTTTTTTATTTTTATTTCAATTTGTTTTGATATTTAACTAAAAAAAATAGAATTTTAACGTATTTAAAATAAATAATTTTATTTAAATAATTATAAGAAATCTAATGATATAGAAAATATTGTTTAAAATATATTTTAAAAAGCTTTTGATTTTTCAAATTTTCACTATAAACAACTACAACTACATTTACAAGGGATTTTAAAATATGTATGTGTATAGGTAGATTATTATTTGTGTAGCACCATATTAATCGTATTAATTAGATATTAATTTTTAAATTAAAAAAAATTATTTTGTAAGTTAAATGATTTTATTTTATTTTTAGATTCGTTTTTCTTAAAAAAAAATCTTATTGAATTATTTTCACATAGTATATCAGAATCTCGAAAATATTTCAAAATTCTATTTAAAACTCTTAGAAAAGATTTAAAGAATAATAATATATAAGAATTTGTGTTGAACTAAATATAAAATATTAATTAAATAAAATTTACATTTTAATTTAAATTTATTTAAATTTTTTTTAAACATTTTCTAAGTATTACAACAACTTAAAGAATTATTACACATGTATACCATTTATTATTTTTATTTAAAATCTTAAGGAAACTGACAATTAAAAATAAAAAAAAAATGAAACCGTTTTAGTTGTAATAAATAAATAAAATTATATTTTAATTTATAAAATTTTAACAAAAGTGAATGAAAGTAAAGTAAATTAAATTAGAGACTTTAATATCATATTTTAAAATAATAACAAATAAAAAAAATAAAAATTATTTTAATTTACAAAAAAAACAATTTTTTTGAATTGTAAACAAAAAAAAAATAAAATATATTTTAATATTAAACATTTTTGGCTTTATTTATTAATTTAAAATATTATATGTATGTACGCCGAATAGAGTATTTATATACATGCTTACATATTTTTATATGTTCATATATGTTGTATGTATGTGAGTGTGTACGTTAATAAATACATAATATTGTGTAATTTAATTTTTAATTTTTATGTTTAATAAAAAAAAACAAAATTAGAAAAACCTGACTCTTAGTTCTTAATTAAATTAAATTAAAATTCAATTAATTTTTAGTTTTTCTTTTACGTTTTTAAGAAATTCAACCATTCAGTAAAAAAAAATCTTATTTGATTTCAAAACATTAATGAATTATATCTTCTTTTCAGTTTTTAGCTTTAATGATAATGATATGCATGTTTAAAAGTAATTAATTTTTATAATATTAAATAATAATAATAATTACAACAACTATTACCACAACATTGAAATTATCCTTAAGTTTATGGCTCTTATAATGAGAATAAACTCTTTAAAACCAAACAAACTGTTGTCGTCTACTTTTGTTCTTAAAGCAAATTGAAATCAGTTTAGGATTAGGTTAGGTAACATATCACTCATTGTATATATGTATGTCGTCTGGAGACAATCTAAATTAGCAGTTAGCAGCAAAAACGTTGTTTCAACCTTCATGTTTGATTCGTACGCGAATATGAAGAGATCGCCTATATACTGAAAAAATGCGCGTATATAAATAGTTTAGACTACCAAATACTGGTTTGAGTTGTAGTCGAAAAAAAGAAGTTTCGAAACGAAAACATTTCTTTACTTTCGACAATAAAATTCACTTGTTATTGCCTTTGGAGCGCCTAGCTAATAGCCGAAAATAATACTTATATTATGAGGAAAAGGAAACGAATATTAAGTTGGACAATCATTATGGCCTGCAGAATCTTTGAAAACACTTGGTTGAAACATCAAAATTATATTACTTGTTAGAATTATAGAGCATCATGATGACATTAATATGACATTAATACTATTCTTATTAAATATTTCAGAATTTTTTTGAAAGGACGGAACAGTATACATTGCAGCATCTTCAGTGCGTTTGATTGGCTCTAAATAAATGACAGCCAATGTCTTTTGAAATCTGAATTGTATTGCATTATTGAATGTAACTGCGGGCAACCTATCTAGTATCAATATTCGTTTGATGTTGCTATTTTTATGTAGTTTCTAGCAGAAGCTTAATTAATCTTAAAATAATACGTGACACACTTCAATTCTAACAAAACTTTTTTATAAATTATTTTACCACACTCTAGATATTTTAAATAGCCAAAGAAGGGAATTATTTTGCATCGTTTCAAACGTAGTGTTAACGACTCTTCTGTTTAATAACATTTTGTATTTTGTATTATTTTGGTTTTGTTTGCTCCTTTTCTCCATTATTACGAAATAAAAGAACAAATAAATAATTTTCGAAACACAGCATAATGACGTTGTACGTTGTAAATAAACAATTTCCACTTACAGGACAAGATTCTATTGATTCTATTTTTTGAAATACAAACACAATTATCTGAATGTCTTTAATTGATTTATTGTTTTAAACAATATGATTTATCATTTCGATGAGATAAGAATCATGAAAAAAACGATTTCCAAACTTTTCCTAAATAAAGCCTCTCTTACAAATTAAATCTGTAAGTGTTATGCATATTTACAATCATGATACATTTTTTTATAAAAAACTTCGTTTTTTTAACTTTGGTTATATAAAAAGTTCTAATAAAACTTAAAAGAGAACTTAAAATCAAATTATCTTAATAAATACAAAAAATAGGGAAATTAGAAAAACTACGTCAAAGCCTCTGGTTTGGGTGGTAAAGCAACAAAACCATTAATGGAAGGTGTACTACTGGAACTATTGTTACTATTACTAGACGACAAATTCGTGTCTTTAGTATTATCATTCGTTTTCATTAGGGTACCCAAAACAATACCCAAAAATAAAATCAAACCGACTTGATTATTCGAAAAGAATTTTTTCGCACAGTCCGAAGGATTATTAATATTAAGGGAATAGATCTGGAAACCAAAGAAATAAAGGTTAATGCAAATTCAGAGTGTATGATGGAATGTTTTATAACGAACCTGTTGTATTAGATGTGCAGCAACTAAACCTACTGAAGAGTAATAGGGCAACGTTTGATCACACGCTAGACCGGCCGCTGTTAGACCAGTTAACATGGCTGCTGTAAATCCAGATAGCCAAAGTTTTGTATTATCACCAAACCTTAAAGCAGTAGATTTAACACCAATTTGTAAATCATCTTTTTTGTCTTGATGAGCATAGATGGTATCATAAATGATAGTCCAACAAATGCCAGACAGGTACAAAGGTAAACATGCTGACCAATATACTTCTCCCTGAGTAGCACACCAGCCCAAAAGAGCGCCCCAATTAAAGGCCATACCCAAAACAAGTTGAGGCCAATAGGTAACACGCTTCATTAGAGGATAAGTAACCACTAGACCCAAAGAACTTGCTCCCAGTAATATTGATTCCCAGTTCAATTGCACTAAAACCAGCAGACCCAAGCTTAATTGCGCTGATAGGAAAACAATGGCATCCATTTGGGTAATTTCTCCACAGGCTAACGGTCTGTTACGTGTTCTTTCCACCTGCTTGTCTATATCGCGGTCCCAGAGATCATTGATAGTGCAGCCGGCACCGCGCATAATTAAGGCTCCTGTAGCAAACAGGCCTAGCATATAAAAGTCAGGCCAACAGCCAGCATTGGCGCTTAATGCTATGCTCCAAGCACATGGCCAATAAAGCAAATAAGTACCTATAGGACGATCCATGCGCATCAGACGTATATAAGGAGAAACAGCTTGAGCCACCTGAGTTGTTAAAGCCACTGATTTGTCATCTCTGTCGGTATCCTTGCTTTTCGGTGCCGTTGAATAATAATTTTGGTTTAGGGAATTTGGATATTGCGGCACACATCGTATGTGACTCGCAATATTAAATATTTTAGTTTCTGGCCTTAAGCATTTAAAAGGAACCAAAGCCGATGAACTTCTCTTTTTGAAGTAATTGGTCTTTATCACTAAACTGCTGCTACTAGAGGTAGATAGTCGAGTATTAAATAAACGGCTGCGTAAAATTAACATGTCTTGTGTTGTGACAAGAAGGCGAGTTATTGAGATTTCTATAAAAAAGGTCACGCTATTCTATAATCTGAACAAAACCACAAGCTGTAATTCCAATATTATCTTTATAGCTTAAGCATTGTACTTACATGTATGGCAAGATGGTGATTCTCAGTTCTTCAACTTTTAATAAATTTTTCGCTTTTGTATCTTGAAATTTTTTGTAAATTAGAAAAATATTTGCAGTTTCGTAACCTTGAACTCCTTTTTACATTTGGTGTCACGGTTTACTGTGTTATAGCTTCCTCGTATTTTTGGTTTTCAACTTTTTACGGTTTTAATTTTGCCATTAATGCATCACTTTATGTTTCATTATTTATATTTAAAACATTTATTTTATAATTTTATTCAGATTGTTTTTATTTGATTTTATTCCACAAACAGCTGCTGCTGCTGCACATTGTGTTCTTGTTCTGTTTCTCTTATCAAAAAATTTAATTGAGAGAGTACCATAACAGAGTTGTTTCCCAGACATGTGTTGCTCTGTGGGAAATTGACAGGGCGTTACAAATAATATTTTTAATATTTACAGTTAAAATAGTGAGATTCTGTTATATTTGAATTTTCTTTAATTGTATTGAAAACGAATTAATCAAACTATTAATTATTATTTTTTAAATTAATAAATAAATTACCAATATTTTTTCTATTTAACGATCGATCTCAAAATCGATTACTTTTTAGTGTGGTGTGATTATAACGTAGTTGATTTTTGGGCAATGTGATTTTATTCACTGGTGATAAGTTTCCAGGCCGATGAGTTTTTGCAACGTATTTGGTGTGGTGAATAAAATGGAAATTCATCACGTGGAGAATTTCTCATGTTTGCTGATACCAAACTGTGGGGTTTATATCTGGAATAAATGAATTTTGCCTCGACAAATTCACCACAAGGTATAATAATTCAGAGCTTTCTTGCATAAATGCGTTTTAATCATGTAAGATGGCGTTAAAAAATTTAGTACTTCGTGTCACAGATATGTTATATTTTACAGTTTAAAATTTTATTGTTAATAAACCTATTAGCATTCTATATTGTGATTCAATATCCACTCCGTTCTGGAATTAAATTTTCAACACACACATGTTTATGAGATCTGAATGAAAGGGCGGTATTAACATAATTAAGAAATTAACAGTGCTCCTAAAAATCTGCTGTACTGACCACAGAAGAAATTTTTTGTTGTGTTTTTGCCACAAAACATGTTCCTCACTTTCGTTTATCGAATACACCTTCCCAATTAGCGAAACCTCATATTCACACCTCTTTAACCGCACGGCCACACACACTTCCATTGAAGGCTATATTTGCACACGAGTCGCATATTTCGAAATTAAAACCACTTTAGATTTGCGTGCCGTCTTTTTTTGCACACGGATTTTAAGTAACAGGAAAAAAACCTCTTTGATATTGAGGAAAAGCATTCATTTTTAAGTTCTAAAGACAAAAGTCGACGGAACATACGAGTACTTACTTACTGCCTTAGCCAGTATCGAGGTGCTATGAAATATACTCGAGCACAAAACGATGAAATATTTATAAAAAAAAAAACAAAATGAAAATAAATGGTATTATTATATGGCCCTATTTATATCAAAACAACAAAAAAGAAAGAAAAAAAATTGTTTAAATAACAAACAACAAAGCTGTTTTTGTTATCTAGCTAGTCAAGAAAATTTCTACTATACAAAATAACAACAACATTGAAGCAAACACGTTTGAATAATTTTTTTACCTATTATTTGTTAACAATAATTTGTAGAGTTATTAATAATTATTAGAGTATAACTCGTTAGAACGAACTTATCTTTCTTGGTATACGACGAAGTCCAAAATCTTAACGTTTTTAATTGCCCCTGGCATGTGTGGGCTTTAAATTTATGATTTTCTGTAGATTTGATTGATAATCGATAATCGATATAGGCAACGAAATTTGCTTGCCTATATTTTTTGAAAATCAAAATATCGTAATGATTTCTTAAAGTATATTTTTAAAAAATCTCTATGCTCTCTCTTCGCTTTTTATTTTACATCCGTGTTACAAAATTGAAACTTTTAAACTGACAGATTACCTTTTTGCATCAAGTGGTACTTTTATAAAAAATGTTTTATTTATCTTAATACACAAAACAGTTGATTCGAAACGTAAATGTCCCGTTTAGTTACATGTCCGCGGAACATAACGGAATGTACATTCATTTAGGCAACTGTTCTCATTGTTTTTCGTATTCTAAAAACGAACATACATAAATTGCATAGACGTTGGGCTAACTGGGGTTAAAGACCTTTTGCCTTTTATTGAAATTTGCTGACTAACCTCGTTAATAACTGAAAAGCGCAAACCATAAAAAAAGTAATGAAAGTGTAGTTTTGAAATCTAAAAGTACTGAAAAAGTACTACAGTACTGAAATCACCAAAGAGGAAAAAACAAACCAAATTTATGAATTCATAGTTTTCTTTAATAAATTTTCCTAATGTTAAATTTAGATTCGATATTACGATATTACTTTTTAATGGCAGCACTACTTTACTCGTTCGTTGACTGTACTTCCTTTTGTTTAGCGTTTCACTAATCGAGATTAATTATCCTTAATCCAAACATAAACCAATCCGTTTGTAATGCAGTGCGTAATGATAAACAGAAATGTCAGCGAATATCTCCGCTAACAGAGGTGAAAATTGCTTATTCTAGACATACGCCGTCCAATTCACAGTACATTGATCTATGATAATACAGTACACTTTCGAATGACGGCACTTTGGTGAGTTTCGATTTTATTCACCACACTTTATAAGAACTCACCGCACTGGAAACTCCCCACAACCAAAAATTCACTTCACTTCAAAAAAGTACAAAAATTAAAATTTAATTCCTTCCTTTCTTTAACCTCCCTCAAATAATCAATATAGGACGGCATATAACCCCTGCTCCTTCAGAAACAACCACATCTGCAGCCAGCACCATAGGATGATCAAGCAGACTACCTTTTGAAACAGATTAGGACTTAATCAACAAAGAGTTACTCTTAGCTATACCAAAATCAGAAGTTCCCGTAGTCTAGCGGGTAGTGTGTTGGCTTATTAGACATAATAAGGCCACTGTTCAAATCCCAGGTCAGAGATCAGATCTGTATCTTCGGCGACTTCCTCTCTGCAGAGTTCTGACAAAAACTCTGAGAGTAAATAAAATTGTAATGAAGTCGTTCGGAGTCTACTTTTAACTGTAGGTCCCGTCATTCATGTATAAAATTAACACACACAACATAAATGGTATGAGAAGCTAAGTCGTAAGCCTGACCGAAGGGTTGTAATGACCAATTATGTATGCATGTATGTACACTACACTGAACAGATGTTTCTGGACAATGGATCTGCCATCATGGTAGTATGGGTAGAATGTGCCTGGTTCTCTGGGAAAATATGATTAATGAAACTGAAACAAGGGAAAGAATTCGAAAAAGGAATAAATATGCATATGTATATTATGTATGCAAGAATGTCTCTATGTTTATACATATAAAAGTACATATGTACGTAAGTGTATGTACGTATGTATATAAAATATGTTCGTAAACTAAAAAGTAAATTAAATAAATTATTAAAATTCCTAAAGTTATTGACTTAAAAATGAAATATTGTACTTTTAGAGAAGTTTTACGTTAAGAATTTTATGGAATATTTTGTAATTTGCTGCCACAATTTTCTTATAATTTTTTGTTATCATTTAAAAAAAAATAGTTTAAATATGGCATGTGTTAGGATTTTCTTACTTATTAACCTATAAATTGTATACTTATGTGCTTGTGTGTTTGTAAAAGAATTTCATTTTATCTATTCTTTACTTATTGTCGCCCCTACATGCTTTTTTGTTTTGTATAGAATTTATATCTTTTTATTTTTATTTTATTCTTCTTTTAAAGTCCGTTGAGCTGTATCTTATAGAGTCTCTTCAGCTTTTTCAAATGAACACATCGGAAAATATGTGGGAGCTTTTTAACAGCACTAATATCCACATTAAAACAATCTCCGTGTCCTGTTAATTTCTCGGGTGAAAAATTTAATTTGTGTGTGTATTAATATCTCCTGATGAACCATAGGATCGGATACACATCCAGTTACTACATCCATTTCTATATTCTTTATTTAACTCAGCTTTTTCCATTTTAGCAATGAGTATATCGACCTGTTCTTTTAAGGTATACGAGTGATTTGCAATTTATTACAGTTTGAGTCCATGCGTAGCTTTGTGCTGCGTCTTTTGATTTTTATGAATTAAACTTATGATCAAAAGAAGTGCGGTATTTCGCTGTTTATAATTCAGATACATCCGGCAAGAAACCTACACGGAATTCTTACACTCCTATAAAGGCCGAAGAGCACATCCTTCTTGTGTCAAGCGTCTGTAAAAGAGACGGCATACTTAGGTTGGTGATTGCCGTAGTTTTGCAAATAGTCAATTGGCTTGTTGGACGGGGGCTTGGAGTTAAAAACTCGGAGTACGAAAAAATTTGTTGCTTTCGTCACCACATAAAACACTTTTCAAGCCTATTGTTTGAGCTTTGAAAGTAATTAAAATTGTCATGAGAAGTTTTTCCAAACTGCTGTTCAGAAACGACCTTAAACTATAGGTCAGTCATGATACTCGATGGTTAGTTTTTTTAGTTTTAAATTCACGCACATAACCTAGGTGGTGTGATAAGCCAGCCCGTAAACCTGAATGAATGTAAATAATGTAATGGCCAAAGAAATACGTAATGTATGTCTGTATACCATCAGACTACGTACATGATGATGATAATTTGCTGAGCTGTATGTGCTGCAGCATAACAGATTTGATAGACGAAGATTTTCTGTTGATATAACTTTCTGCAGTGATAACTTGAGTTAGTTCAATATTTTCTAAACGAATTCTTCGCATAGTTTTTAATTTATGGATACAGATTTCATAATTATTAGAAACACTTGACAATATTGAATGTTTTTCACAATTTATATAATTTATATTTTACACTATAGTCATTGATTTCACTCATTCACTTGTGAAAGATTCTTTAACAATTTCTCTAATTATTATTGTACGGTTTATTTTATCATTTCTCTTTGTTTAAATTGTGATATATTTTATTCTCTTTCTTTCTCTCTTACTCTTTTTTAAGATAGGGATAATAAATTATTATTTATTCTTTATTCTCTTCTAAACAGAGATTTATGTGCTCGTCAAAAAAGCTGTAATTTAGTGTCAGCAGACATTTAAATGAATGAAATGTATTGTAAATGTAAATCAATTATAATTTTTTCATTTCATCGTAGACAAAAAGGACATACATGCTTTACATTAGGGTTACATATATATCTACTTTCATTATCTTACATTACCTAAAGATAATGTATCTAAAGATAATGTAAGATAAGACATATGGGAGGACTCATTTAGTTCTCAGTATCACTTATTTATGTGTCGTTTTATGGATCAAAATCTTTAATAAATATTAAGTAGTCACCGTACTCAAGTAGTTAGTATGTTGAAGTCATGGTTCAAACCCCAGGTCTAATATCTCCAAAAAAATTAAATATAAAAAAATATTTCTCCGTGTTTACAGAGATGCTAGAGAGTTACAAATATTTGACATAAAATCACTGTAAGCAAAGATAAATAGAAGGAATTTTTAACCAAATAATCTGGCATCCTTATGTAAGCAAATGCATAATTTCAATTAAAAATTGTAAACCACAGTATAAACCACAAAATACAGTATAAACTTGTTAACAATAAATTTAAATAAAAAGTAGTAAATAAGTGTTAGAAAAAAATTCAAATTACGAAAAATGGTTATTCTCAATTTTAATGGCTTGGAAACAAAATTATTCAAACTTATGGCAGATGGATAAATTGACTGAAGGATAAATTGAAAACGCAAATGAATGGCTTCGGTGAAAGATTGGCCCGGATATGATGATTATTTAATAATCTTCAATACTAGAATGATAATGTGGGTATGAATTTCCCTATAATTGATGCTGAAGGACTTCCACGCAACGACATCGACGTCTATGAATTCTTCCGAGCGAGGCAGATAATTACTTGCATACAAAACGATGATAAGGGCTTCGTGGAAGAAATAGAAGAGTTGTTGCATCAATTGCATGCTGATGCAAAAGAGGCACAAACGTCTCAACAGTTGTCACATAAGGCTGGATTCAGAGGATTCGGATAATATATAGGAAATATTGCCACTGAAGCCAATATTAACTGTCTAGAATGTTGCTCAGGGCTCTCCCTCAGACCAAGCCGTAAGTTTTTTTCATAATTCAAGTATTCCATGTTGTCCTTAAAAACAAAGAATCAAAGTTAATTTTTCACTGTAAGGAAAGTATTCCTATAGGACTATATAATGCTCTGTTATAAGTAATTTTAGGCGATCTCAATTTTTAAAATATTTTTAAGCTTAGTTTGAAAGCAGAACACTTTTAACGCATTACATGCGGGTACATTGTGTAGCGTAATTGCGCCAGGTTTGAGGGTAGAAACAGATTAAAAATATTCAATTTCGTTTCCCGCCTATATCGAAATTTTTATATCCACAAACAAGAGCGACAATTGTTTAACTCATGTTATAAAGTATGTGTGATTTTATAAATCAGTGGAAAATTTGTCGTTCGATTAACAAATATAACTACCCTACTATTTTCAAACAACTAGTTAAACAAATATAATTTGATGGAAAAATATTCATTAAAATCATTTGCTCTTATTAAGAAAAAAATTAAAGAATACCACTCTTTTAAATCTCTTCCTAAAAAGGCAAACAAATGCATTTTTAATCCGTAGACTAGACGACTAATTTGTATTATTTATCATGGTTATAAACAAATTAGTTTTTGTTCAGAAGCAAATCAGAGATAGTGCATAACTCCGTTTTTTCTTTATAAAAATTCTATACTCTGGCGGAGTATGAAGAATAACTAAAAGAAAATAGAAAGAAAGAAAAACTTTTAAGCGATCATTCATATTTTACGATTGATAAGAAACTATGTTCTACGATCATAATTCAGTTGTAAACTGAGCGTGAAAGAGTGCCAGTTAAGATTGTTGCTTGGCGTAAGCGATCGCGTATCCAAAAATTTGGGCAAAACTCTACTACTGGGCATTTACCTGTTCGTTAAATCAATCGCTCAACAGCTGTGCTCAATTTAAATTTTTGTTCAGTTGTTGTTTTTATGTGTGTAGTTTATATAAATCTTATCGGACTTCATGGATTAAAATAAAAAACAAAAAATCGTATGTATTTTTATAGATTTGTTAGCGAGTTCGTTTGTGTTCTATTTTTCCTATACACAAAGACTTTAAAAAGAGCTGAACACTTTGTTTGTGAGAATCAGTATTAAGTTGGCTTTCACTAGCAACGAGCGTTTATATTTTAATTGATTTTATTTTAAACCGTGTTTTTTTTTTTATAAAATAATGGATCACAATCACGATCACGGTGGTATGGGCGGTGGCAGTATGGAGGGTGGCAAATCGTGCCCTATGATTATGACCGTAAGCAGATTGATTTTATTTTCATTTAATATGAAGATTTTTGTTTCTTCAAACAAAAAAAAATTTAATTTCATTCAATTCAATTATACTGAGAGTGTAACATAATACAGACAAGTGTTCTGTTTTGATGTTTTGTTTTGTTTTCTGATCTTATTTGTACAAGTGGTTTTCACAGTGTTTTTTTTGTACTCAAATTGTTTCTCCTAAATTGTGAATTGATTGTATGTGAAAAGAGCGTAAAAACTGATCTCAAAGTTGAAAAAAAGTGTGGATAATGTAAACAAAGTTCTCAAAACGTTAAGAAAATTTAACGGTAATATTTACTTGCACTTCAGTATGTATGGTAAAACGGAAACTGAAAGCAATGAATAAAAATTGACGCAAAGCATTCAATGTCTGTTGAAATTTGAATATGAAATAACTTGAATCGACTCTTTTAAGTCCGTATCTCTTCATTATTTTAAATTGCCAAATTCTCAAAGGTTCTAAACTGGTTTTGGCAATAATTCAAATGTACTTTCCAATATTTTTATTTCTTTATTTAAACTTGAAAAAAATCTAGTTTTAGTCGATAATAAACGGATTTATTGGTGATGTGAAGAAATATTTTGTTTTTAATACTGGTTTTTATTAATAAAGAAAAGTGCCAAATCATTAGAGATGTTTAAAATTGTTAAAAAAAAGATGGAAAGTGAAAAAGAAATCCTCTTACATGTTAATATGTTTTTATAAGGACTTCAATTTTATTATAATGAGTTATTAGCAACTATTTTTTGTGAATTTGAAATAATAATTTGATTTAGATTAATTTGGTTTTCGATACAAATAATAGAAATTATGTTGCATCGATTATTTCAATTTATTTATGCATTTTCTATTCTTTTAATCATTTTGAAATGAATCCTAAAAGCCTTTTTGCAGATACATTTATGCAGACATATGTACATATGTATATATTTATATAATAGCTTGGATTTGCTGTACTGCCTATCATTACAAAGTAGCTCGTATGTCTTTTGGAACACGCATAACATAATTGGTAATTGCAACCCAACAGTCAGGATTATGATCTAGCATCTCACACACTTATGTTGTGTGTCAATTTTATACATGAGTGACCTATAATTTAATGTCGACTCCGAACGATAGATTTTTTGAAAACCATTTCATGGCAATTTTTTTTACTCTGAGAGTTTTTGCCAGAGATGCAGTCGCCGAAGAAATATTTTTTTAAATTTCATTTTGTTGGAGACGACCTAGGTCAGAAGACCTAAGGTTTGGTCTTACGTCTAATAAACCAATACATTACCTACTAGACTACGGCGACTATTACTTGGATAATTGAGTTAAAAAACCGCTCTTGTTAAATACTAAAGCCAAATCTGACTAGACAATACGGTTCCCGAAAACTATTTTCGTTAGTGTTTCTTTACAACGAGATATTTGGCCATTATATGCCAAAACGTTTTTTTTTCTAATTAAGAATTTCTCTACAAAACGACTACTTAAGAAAATTGTTGTATTTTTGTAGTAATTCGTGTTTTCTGGCTCACTATTTTCAGCACGATTTTCATTGTTCAGATCGTATTATTCAAAGTACATACCAATTTGATTGATTGTTTTACCGTTGATCAGTAGTTTTGTACCTTGTTAACCATAGGCTTTCACACTAACTACCAACACAGTGGTAACACTTGTTCAGATTTTATAATAAATTAAATGTACAATGTTGATTTATTGTTTTGCTGAACCAAATGTACAGTTTATGTTTGGTAATATTTTTCATTTTTATTTGATGTACCCCAGTTCCCCCAGCTTAGACGACTTAAACAAAACGAAATACAAAAAAATCTTCCTCTCAGCAGTATTCTGACGAAAACTCTGAGAGTAAAAGAAAATTGCCATTAAAAATTTCTCAAAAATCTGTCGTTCGGAGTCGACTTTAAATTATAGATCCCGCCACTCACGTTTAAAAATTAATACACGCATACAAAAATTAATACGATAAGCTAGATAGGGTTGTAAATATCAATAAATAATTATATTCAAAATTCAGTAATTAATTTGTAATTAAAAACGTAATTGTATTTTTTACAATATATCAATATAACAGTATATTTATAGGAATTGAAAATAAAAAGTTTAATTTTATTATTAATTTTTAATACAATTTTTTTAGTTTGGAAATTACACAAAATTACACTAAATTTTAAATTGATTTTTTTTTTTGTTAAATTTTTTCAAGGTATTATTTTTTTTTGTCACAAATTTTACGTATACATTGTTATACATATATTTTTAATTGTCATAAAACATAATAACAATCAAAAAATTGATAAAATTCATTTAATTAACACATAACTACATTGAGATATCTACCAAAAAAATTGTTGATATAATTTGACCTAAAATTTCAAATTAATAATGTTTCATAACAACTTGTAAATATATATGTAGTTAGGAAAGGGAAATTTCTGTTATCAGTCTTTTAATATTTTATATTTACAGAAAAAGTGTTTAGTAGGCCCACAGACAATCTTTAAATTTTAAAGTTAAAATTAGATTTTCACAAAATGTTTCTTAAATCTGTTATTCGGAGTCGACATTATGAAGGTAGTTTTGTCACTCATGGGTATAATTTACACAGGATTATAATCAATTTAATTTATTTAATCCATTTTCCGACACTAGAAAATCATAGAATTTTACAAATTCTTATAACAATCAAAAAATTGATTAAATTCATTTAATTAACACATAACTACATTGAGATATCTACCAAAAAAATTGTTGATATATTTGACCTAAATTTCAAATTAATAATGTTTCATAACAACTTGTAAATATATATGTAGTTAGGAAAGGGAAATTTCTGTTATCAGTCTTTTATATTTTATATTTACAGAAAAAGTGTTTAGTAGCCACAGACAATCTTTAAATTTTAAAGTTAAAATTAGATTTTCACAAAATGTTTCTTAAATCTGCTTATCTCGAGTCGATATTATGAATAGGTTTTGTTCTTTCATGTTGGTTTTTTATAATTTATATATGTTATGTATACAATTATCTCTCTTTCTCCGTATCTATTTATCATAGATTTTTTACATTTTTTCTTAAAATGAAGATAGACATGCGATTATGCAAATTAAAATCAAATTTTAATTTGTAAAAGTATTTATATTTTGTGACTGTACGACCTAGAAATTTTCTAAATGATATTTTTTATATTCGTTTATGTCTTCAAACATTCTTAATTGTAACTGCCTTAAACAACGCTATAACACCTTTTTCTATTTGATAAAAATCACCAGTAAAAAGGCTACATACAGCGGTATACGGACTGTATGTATATATATTTCTTTTTTGTCGAATAAGTTTTAAAAGTTCTTCAAAATCGCTTAAATAAAACACTCTATGTAGCTATTTTAGATACGAAAAGCGCTTAATAGCTAATATTAAATTTAATCGCAAAGTAAACAAAATTGTCGACATATCTCATCTCTTTTTTTGACTTATCACAAACAAAGAATATACACGATACATTCAACCTATAATTACTTAATGTAATAAATAATAAAAAAAATAATATCAAAGACAAGTAAACAATAAGAGAGGTAAAGATATACATGGCAAAAGTTGACGCAGTTAAGCTTTGCTCTTAAAAAGCAAATTAAGAGAAATAAAGAATTTAACACAGCGATTGGAAAAAAGGGAGCGATTATTTAAAAATGTAAACAAAGCCAAGCTTATCGTTTTAATGATTTTTGATTTAAATTTATTATTGTTTACTGTTTAAATTTTTTGTGGTTATTTAACCAAATTTAGACAGTTTGTTAACTAGCTTAACACGAAGAGAAAATATATTCTATACACTAACCTTGTAATTATTTACCTTACAATAATAAATAAAGAACAAGAATATTAAGATAATTAATGAAAAAAGAAAATGTATAGACAATGATATTGAAATGTAAAAACAGATGAGCTTGTCAATTTATTAAAAAAAATATTAAAATAAAATGTTAAGTGCAAGGTTAGCATTAATTTTGTTATAAATTTTGAACATAATAAAAAATCAAAATTAAAAAGAATCGTTGGAAAAACCCTTGTTACAAATGAAGACTGCAAAATGAAAGCATTGCTAAATATTTGGTACTTTATTTTGAAAATTGTATTTTTAATTTCGTAAATCGTTACTATACAGTCACAGAAGATAGTCAGCATACAACGGTGTCTACTGTTTTTTTTCGGTTTTTTTCTAATAATTGTCGGGTTATATTTTCTATATTCGATTCTTAATTGTGACTGCCTTCGACAACGCTATAGTGCTTTTACACACACCGCTGTATGTAGATTTTTTCCTTGACTGTATATTGTTATGCTATAGTAATACCGTTTGAAAAACAAACAAGTCTGTAATATGTTACACCTAAAGGCATACCTCGCAGTATGATGAACTTTTTTATATCTTTTTTACTTTTATTTATTTACAAAATTAGTATTTTATTTCTCTTCTTAAAATCATAGTTTCACGCTGGCCATTGTGAACGTATTTTATGGAATGGCTGGGTTGCCAGTACTGTCACTGAATTCGTTTTATCTGCCTTAGCAATTTTCCTAGTATCCTTCTTGTACGAAGCCCTGAAATTTGTTCGCGAATACTTTTTAAGACAGACTATAAAACGTGAATCGGAACGTACAGCTGCCGCATTGCAAAATAAAAATGCGGAGGCCTCTTCAAGCAATGGACAACCTGCTTGCCATGGCGCACTGCCAGAAATACCACAAAAAAAGTTTATCGAAAAGATTTTTGCCAAGCCCCACATTATCCAGTGCCTATTTAATTTCGTACAAATTATACTCTCTTACCTGTTGATGTTGATTTTTATGACTTTTAACTATTGGCTGTGTTTGGCTGTTATATTGGGCCTGAGCATTGGTTATTTCTTTTTTGGCTGGATTAAACAAGATGTTTACGATAGTGAATGTTGCCACTAAACTGAATATGAACATTTTCACTCATGTTTCAGTATGACAAACAATTTTTTCCTTTAATTTTTGAGTATATCCTTAAAGAATAAAGGTGTAAAAGAAATGTATTGTTTGCAAATTAAAAATACTGTCTGTGTGTATTGTATGTGTTTGCATGTGTTTAAGAGTTAATGTTCTATTTAGATTTGTGATAAACAGTTTGGTTGTTAATTTTAAGCTGAATTCACTAGTGCCATATACTTTATAATATTAATTTAAGTTTTTATTGTTATTAAATTAAAAATATAGCATATTATTATTATTATTATACTTATTGATAAAAACAAGATTTTATAAAAACGTTGTGAATTGTTTGAACATATTAGTTTCATAAGTATTATTATTGTGCTTTATTTTTGAACAAAGAAGGTGTATGGTTTCTACATAAAGACTTGTTATGATAATAAATAAAATTTTTTATATCTTAAACAAAGAAAAACAAAAAAAAAAAGATTTAAAATTTTTCAAAATGTTTTAGAAAACAAAAACGGGCTTACATGGAGAAGAAATATAAGGACTGCCTGAAGGCAACTGGGTTATATATATTTGGAACTATTATTTAAATGATTAAGATTTGGTCGTAAGACCAGCAGAGAAATATTGGTGCATTGTAGCCTATTGGGTGTGTGTGTCAGTCAAATTAAAATAAACCAGAAAAATAAGTGAAAGAGATGCCTTTGGTTCTTTGCATAATTTAGGGAACTTCAAAACTAAGCGACTCACCCAGTTATTGTAACAACAGGGCGTTGTTTTAATTTTTGATTATCCTTAAAGTATGCTTAGATTTTCCTGAATATTATACAACAAGGGTGTTTAAGATTACTATTTTTCCGAAATTTTTGTCGACCTCCTGCGATTTCTGTTCGCCTGGTATTTGATGCAGATTTTAAAATGCGAAAATTGAATTTTAGCTGTGATCTGGGGGTGTTTGGCTCTACTTAGTTCGGACTTTTAGACATCGATATAAACGATTTTGAGAAATCGAAGGACAAAATAATAAACGAATAAATAATAAACTGAATAAATTGATAAAATAGGCAGAATTGATAAATAGGCAAAATGAAAGGAACGACAATTTTAAAAATGATTATTAATTATAAGTTAAGTGACTTGAAGAAGTATAACAGATAAGACTTTGTAGTTGGAATCGAGCCCTTATACCACAGAGTGACGGAATAGTATTGAATATCAATACGTAAGCTCGAAATGCGAATATTTTGGGAATGATATTCTATCAGGCATCACTGGCCTCAGAGGAGTGGATTGGAAGAAAATATATGCTATAGAAAATATAGTTGGTATCTGTTACTGGTAAGAATTACTGAAGGAAGATTGTCATCTTCAACACGAGTCCAAAGTGAAACGATTGCTATACTGCAAGCAATTTTTGCTGAATAATAGCATATAGTCTTATTGATACTAATCTAATGTATTAATTTAAATGTATTGATATTTCCTTTTATATTAAATTTATAAAACAATTTTTATTAAATTTTTAAATAAAAATATCTCAGGTATAATTTTTATTTTTAAATAAAACGACAGAAAGACAGCAAGAAAAGAAAGCATGAAAAATATCTACAACCGATAGAAAATACATACGTCAATTTAAAACTAAATTTCTAATTATAATTACAACTTAAATTATAAAAGAACAATAATTAAAACTAATTTATAATTTACATGAAAATTTAAATTATTAATTTATTAAATTATAATTATTTATAAATTTATTTATTTAAAATAGTTAAATTTTTAATTTTTTTAATAAAAAAAAATGACTAAATCTGAATACTTCTTATATGAGATAAAAATATTTTTATTTTTGTTGTTTTCAATTATTTTTAATATTATTTTGTTATTGTATTGTAATAAATAATTAAATGTTAAAAAATAGTTGAACAAAATCATGATTGTTTTTCTTTTTCCGCAAGTCAAGTAACCGGTAATCTAAGCCACAATTAATTACAAACATTAGGTAATAATGAGTGGACGTGAATAGATAGTTCAAACACAGAGTTTTTAAATTTTCTTTTAATAGATAGCAAACGTTTTAAATAATCTCCATATTAAACATTAATTTTTTTATTGTTTTATTCATTTAGTAAGAGTATCTTTTGCTTTTGATTGTGTCCAAGTCGAACTTGTCTTAATTTTCTACGTTCTCCTAGTGATTTTTAAAGGTTTTTTAAACCTTTTCATTTAGAAGGCATTCTCCCTAAGGATTTAGTTCACATTCTTGATAGTCCTCATAAACCAGTCGCTCCTGCTGCCATCATCCCACTGTGGTGATGATGATGCATGCCACTGTTTTGGAAATACATGTAGTAGTTGTAGGGTTGCTGTGAAGCTGCTGCTGCAGCCACAGCAACTTGTGTGGCCGCCACCTGATGTTGAGCCAATGCCGCTGTATTTGAAGCACTTTCACAGTCCAGTAATTGTTGTGAACCGGTACCGGTGGCACCGCCCACTGGGGAGGGGGTCAGTGGTAGACCAGAAGGCAAGCCACCATTAACGGCATTACCAACTTGACAACTGGCTCTTAGAGCCACCGCTTGATGATGAGCCAGAATATCACTAACGGTATGAGAGGAGGGCCAGCCGTGAGCTGCAGCTGCCGCCGCTGCGGCTGAACGCATTTGATGTGTTTGTGTGGCGGAAGTCTGAGGTGGTGAGGGCGTACCGCAGGACACTGCCGATTTCATATTATAAGCACTGTAGGGTTGATAGTACAGGTGGGGATGATGAGCATGTGCCGCTACCGCTGCTGCAGCATGTGTATGATGAGCTGTGGCTGCCGCTACTGCTGTAACGGCGACATGCGAACTCGCATGATGCCCATGGTGATGACTGTGATGATGTGCATGATGAGCAACGGCCGCATGTGTATGAGAGTGTTGAGGAGAGGCATTTGAACTAGCCGCTTGGGCTGAGACTACTGCATTGGCGGCATGATGATGATGATGATGTGCTATAGAGCCCAATTTATTACGCAATATTCTCGATATCGAACTGACACTGGGTACATTTGTCTTATCGCAGATGCCTTCACTCAATAAACGATCTCGTATTTCCCATGCAAATATACCGGGATCCCTTTGTTTCAGCTCTCGTATATAGTTGACCACTTTGGGTGTTGTTACGCGGGGTTTAGAGCCACCAATGGCACCTGGTAATATGGAGCCAGTCTCATGATATCGGGCTAAAATTTTCGATACACAACCATGACTTACACGCAACTGGCGGCTAATATCACAGGGTCTTATACCCAGACGGGCCAATTCAACTATGCGCATGCGCGTGGCATTTGGTAACGGTCGACCATTGACAAACACGCCGCCCAATTGGTTGACTTCACCATATTGCGGACACTGGTTCTCTAAAAAAAGAGAAAATAATAAGAAAAAACGGATTAACTGATAAGGTTTTCTTGGAAGTATTGTGTTGCATTTCAATATTTTTCTTTTTCTTTTTGCGTTTAAACATTTGAATTGTTTGCAATTCTAATTACGCGAGTTCAATTGTGTGTAGATTTTATAAGATTTATACTATTCCTACAATTTACTATGTTGTTTTTGTAGTTTTTCGTATACATAAGTGTTATTATGAGCGTATTGGCACACAATTTAATTTAATTGTCCAGTTCCGAGAATTGCGGATATTGTTTGTTCTTGTTTTTTACTCTAGATTTACATGTTAATGTTCACAATGCCGCAATGTTGCTTTTATGTTGCAGTTATTGTTGTTGTTGGTTTAAAAATAAATCCCTTGTATTTAGAATTATTGCATAACTTTGAAATTAGAACGAAAGGATTATTCTTGGATTCATAACGTGTGTATTCGTAATGTGTTTGTAATGGCTTGAATATTGGCTTCCAAGGCTTGCTGGTTTGTCGGCACAAAATGTAAATTAGAGGAGCTAAAGCAAACTAACTAGGAGCCCAGAGAAGAGAACCGCTTTTGGAAGTTATCATGAAATTGATTTTGCAATAAAAGGATTACTAAGCCCACAGTATGACAAATAAGCTCATCTTGTTGAAACCAAATGCTTTTGTTGATTAGCAGATTAATTTGGAAAGTAAATATTCTGACATCTTGGTTAGATAGCATTTGCCAGTTATATGTTTATTAAATGTTTATTAACGTTCTCATTTAACTTTGCCGCAGGGCTTAGATAAGGCCAGTCACCGGTTAGTTATTAGTCTTGGTGGGGTTAAGAGGCTAATGTAGTTGCAAACATGAAAAACGTTGGAGTTAGCATCAGGAAAGGGAATTTTAAATCAATGATTAGACTCTGATAATTACTCTGACAGCTCAAATTAAATTGAGAACTATAGGGTATCCTTTCTGCCTTTGAAGTTAAATAAAAGAAAGTGTGTGGTGTGTGAGCTATCATCGAAATTTTTTATACGTATAAAGACCTATTGATGGTATTATATGTGGCATGGCTTATTATGACTTGATCAATCCCACAAAAAATCAAATTCGCACGATGTCGGTGGCTGGCCTAATGTAGGTTAAAAGAAGCTGGTTTTCATAGGTATTCGGCGTAGACAACGATGGCCTGACAACGCAGTAGAAACAGACAAACTAATCGATTAAATGTGATTACCTATCATCTTCACAGATTCGAAAGAAATTACTTTAAACACTTTATCAAATGGGAAAAGAAAGCCAATTAATGTTTGGATTGGTTTTGTCTTGTGTTGTAATTTTTCGGGTGCCTTTATTGGAGTACGTAAGGCAGGGTCTGAAGATCACATTTCGAAGACTAACCAGAATCAAGCAGCCCGTAAAGGATTAAGAGGCAACATCTTAAATTGTTGTCAATTAAACAAATGCCTTTGAAAATAATTTCTTTTCTTATTTCACAAGATGATTGTCAGTGAAAACTGAATCGATTTCTTCAATGAAATTTGATACCAAAAAAACATGTTTCAGAGACGAGGAAAACGTAACAGAAATCGTCAACAACAACAACAACAAGTGTGCTAAGAAAACTAATAAAAAAAAAGTACAAAAAGAAACAGAAAAAGAATTAAGTACTCTCTTGTACAATAACAATTTCTAATTGTTGCACGATTTTTCTAGAAAACACAACAAATACAACAACAACAACAAAAAAAAAACAAATATTGTTTCACTTGCTGCATTGTGCGCTTTATGCCAGTTTATGTCAGAGGGATAAGGCAGGCAGGCATTCATTCGGGAGCCTATGTATTTTGCATGGCTATAAAATTAATTTCTTTTTACCACATTTTTAAGGCAATAAAAATAACAAAAAAAAAAAAATAGAAAAAAACTGAAAAAATTATGAATAAGAAAAATATGAAAAATGAAAAGAAAATAAAAATAAAAATTAAAGAAAAAAAAAAAAAGAAAAATAAACTAAAATATGTATCGCAACGAACGTGTTTAAAAGTTTTTCTCAGAGCATTAATGAATGAAAGCCTAAAGTCGTATAGAATAGGATCGTTAATCTAAAATGTTTTCACAGAGTACAACACCAAAATGAATGATTCATAAACACTAAGGGAATTGTAGCGAGAACGTAACAAGTCTTTGGTTAAAACATTAGGGACATTCAATGCATAATGCAATATGCATTGAAGATAATCGTTCTAATTACTAATTACAATACATCTTTTAATGAATATCCTTAATATTCTTTAGAAACATTTCATGTTTTCAATGTTTTCTTTCTTTTTGTAACAAGAATCAATAGAGTAAAGTTTTTCTATTCTTTTTTTTTTAATGTTTTTTTTTTTTGCAAAACAACAATTTCTCCCAGATGTTCAGTTTCGTTTTGCAAATTGTAAAAATAATAAAAAAAAAACTACAAAAAATCATACACTATTTAAAATTTGTATTTTCAATGGCAAAATCACTAAGGAAAAATGGGTAAATTGTTGTTGTTTTGTTTTGTTTTGTTCGAACACAATTTATTACCGGAAATCTTAACGATTTTTCAATTTCTATTCAAATTTTGTTTTTGTTTAACAAATAAGGTCATTATATTCGTAATTGTATTCGATTGTTACATGCAAATTATACAAAAGTTTCTATGCTATAGGCGGGAGCCATTAGTTTCTTAGTTACATACATACATAATTGGCCATTACAACCCTTCAGTCAGGATTACGGCCTAGCTTCTCACACCACTTATGTGTTGTGTGGCTAATTTTATACATGAGTGGCGGACCTACAGTTTAAAGTCGACTCCGAACGACAAATTTTTTTGAGAAACTTTTCATGGCAATTTTATTTACTCTCAGAGTTTTTGCCAGAAATCTGCTGAGAGGAAGTCGCCGAAGAAATATTTTTTTTTCATATTTCGTTTTTGGTGGTCTGCCCGCCGGGGATTCGAACCCTGGCCTTTCGTCTAATAAGCCAACACACTACCTACTAGACTACGGCGAGTTTCTTTAGTTAGGATAACTTAAACTGGCAGCAGCCTTAAAAACATAGCTTACTTGGGTTCCCATAATATCCCGTTGTAATACCGTTGGTATCTATTTCAACATTTACATCTATGACACCTGGCTGACACTCCTCAACCATCCTGAGAAGTATATGAAGGTGTAGATTTTAGTGCCAAAAAATCCTTCGCCAACAGCTTAGTGACGTGCGTACTCAGGGGTAAGTGTACCGTTGATATGATGGTACCTATGATGGTTAAATGCTTAATTTTTCTTCGTATATCATGTCATACATTCTTTAAAAATGTAGGGTTTTTCTTGGAGGACATAGTGAGGTATTCGACGCTTACACTCAAATGGACTCCCACACATAAAGCTATAAAAAAAAAAATGGCTGGAGGACTTGCAAAGACTAGTACAACAGAAAATTCGAAATGTGGAAATCACATACATATGTACATTACAACTCCTCACTCAAGAGTACGACCTAGCCTATCACACTATTTATGTTGTGTATGTTAATTTTTATCTATAAGTGGCAGGACCCTGCAGTTTAAAGTCAAGTTCGAACGACAGATTTTTGTGAAACTTTTCATTGTAACTCTCAGAGTTTTTGCCAGAAATGTGATGAGAGAAAGTCCCCGAAGAAATATTTGTTCATATTTCGTTTTGTTGGAGATGTTCGACCTGGGATTTGAAACGTGACCTTTCGTCTAAGAAACCAACACACTACCTACTAGACTACGGCGACTTCTTAATTTAGTCTTCAATAATCCTCGACTATTGCACCTTACAATATTGGAGTTCTAATCTTTGAACTAATGTACCCAAGGATACTTGGGTGAAAACGACATTTCAGGCTTAAAGGTTCGAAGGACATAGGTCTTAGGGCTGTCACAAAGCATCTCCCTCTCTTCTTTTTTCAGTTTCTTTGTTGTGTTTCAGTTTCCTTAATGAAGTTATTTAGTTTTACAAATGATTGGGATATATTAGATGATCGTAGGATGATAGCTTTGCTAACTGTCCTTGCATAGAAACAGGAAACTTTGTGAACATATATTAATTGAGGGTAGTGCTGAGATGGAGCTGCTGTCTAGTCTTCCCATAATGTTCGTTCGTGTTGTAATTTCTCAGGGGGTATTACATCTGGGGCGAGTGGAATTACTGGTTGAATTGTTTGTAGCGAATTGAACTCTACTTATTTGTAAAAATTTGAAAGCTACGATGATAATTTTTTCTTTCTTCTCTGAGATGTTAACATGGATTTCTCGAACTCGTAGTATAGCATTTTACCATTACATTACCCCATCTTTCCAATTTCTTATGGGAGAAAGAATTCAATTAAATTTTTAGGGTAATTGAAAAGCCAGTTTGAACTGTTTATTACAGATCCAACCTTAAGAACCTTCAACATCATAATTTGCATAATTTTTTTTTACTGCAATTTGTTTCGACAAGTGTTTTAAAAATAATATTTTATTCATCTCTATATAAGCACGTACATAATAAAGTTCTAAACTAAGTTTCAACTTAAATAACCTACAGCTACAGTTCAGTTTAAAAGTTAGACTAGAAAGAAAATATTCACACGATTGAATATCGGAAAAAATTTTATTAAAAAAAAATGTTTCAACAAATTTTGATTGCCTTGATGTTATTGACTGTCTTAAGTGGTACGGAGGTCTTTGCTAGAGTTTTAAGCAACAATGATGAATCCCTTCCAGTGCATGATATGGAACAAGAAAACCCAACGAAAACTAGAAATGTAAGGAAATAAGAACAACGATTTCAAATTAAATTAAAAAACAGTTTTCTTTTAGAAACGTTTTTTGGACGATTTATTAGAGGCTATAATCGATTATTTATTCGAATACGACTACGATGAAAATGATTACAATAGTAAGGAAAGTGATGGCTTCCAAGGTAAATTTCTTAATAAGTTGTTGTTAAAGGAATTCTAATATTTTCTCTTTTTTATAATTAATTTTACTCACAGGTATTTGTAAAAATTGTGCCGTTATTGTTAATAACGTCAATCATTTTAATTCGCCTAATCCGTCCCCGGTGGGAAAACCTAACGTACAACCACCTGCACCGAATGGGGACAAAACTGAAACTCTAAGTGCAACACAAAATTCCGAAGTAACACAAAATCCGAATACACCGACTACGAAATCAGTTATAGAAGAGACAAAACCAAGCACAGCAGCTACAAACCAAGCAGTTGATGAAACCACTACTACTTCTACTACTACGACAACGACTACGACTACAATTAAACCTAACGCAGATGCAGAAGTAGCAGGCATACCTGCAGCACCTGTGCCGGAAGCTGTTGAAGGTGCCGAAATGTAATAACCAAAACTAGAACTATGTTGGAATTTTGCCCAATTTAATGTTACAAAACTTCATTTAATATAAATACCGACATGAAAATGAATATGTACTACGTATGTACAGATGTATATACGCTACAGTAGTGTTTTGTAAGCTTTTTAATAAATATCTTCAATGTAGCATAAGTAAGTACTTTAATACAGGGTCTTTGTGTAATCAGAAAGAAGAATCGATCATAAATTTTTTAAAATAATTTAATTTTATTAATTTTTAATGAAAAATGTACACAATGTACAAGCTTAACTTATGTATGATCATACATTTTATAAATTAATAATCGGTATGTACACTTCCATCAAAGTTACGGTTCAAACATCACGACAGACATCTTAGATTAAAATCTGGGATTAAAATCAAATTGCCATAAAAAGCTTTTCAAAAATCTGTCGTTCGTAGTGGACCTTATTAAGCTGTAGGTCCCATTACTCATGTATAAAAATTAACATACACAACATAAGTGGTGTGAGAAGCTAGGTCGTACTCCATACTGAAGGGATGTATGTATGTATATATGTATGTATGTATGTATGTATGTATGTATGTATGTATGTATGTAACAATTGGTATAATACTTTACTATTTAGTTAATAAGAAAAAGTACTCCTGGTAGATGACATACATATATGTGAGACTTTTCAATGAATTAAACATTGACCCATTTTTATAAAACCTAGATTTAATGATGGTCACACACAAAATTTCAATCGAAATCATCTGAGATATACCTTTAAAATATAATTTGCTGTTCTAGGCTCTTGGCTCTACACAGTTCAACTTTTTTCGTCACCAAAAGCAATACTATGTCATTCTTCTTCCCAAAACTTATATAAATTTATACATACATAATCGGTAATTGCAGTCCTTCAGTCAGGATTACGACCTAGCTTCTCACACCACCAATGTTGTGTGTGGTAATATTATACTTGAGGGGGTGAACCTACAGTTTAAAGTCAATTGTGGACCACAGATTTTTGAGAAACATTTCATGGCATTTTTATGTTTTTAGGGAAGTTTTGCCCGAAATTTGCTGAGAGGAAGTCGCCGAAGAATTATTTTTTCATATTTCGTTATTTGTTGGAAATGTCAAATGGGTTCGAACTTCGAACCGCGGCCTCATATCTAATAAGCCAACATACTACTTACTAGACTACGGCAACTAGTATAATAACTTTTAAAAAAATACAAAAAGTACTCTTATGGCATATTAAGTGAATTTAGTTATTTATATTGAACCCAAGTTTAATCTCTACTCTCTAAGCACGATGAAAATCATAATGTTACGGTCAACACTACTAAATACCATGCGAATATTGTGGCCTTTTTTGACCAAAATTAAAGAATTAGATTTCGTTGATATGTGGTCTCTAGAAGAAGTTATAACAAGCCACACGGCACGCTATACCATAAAACTATTGAGAAGCAAATATTATAATCAATCTCACGTTTTGAAGTTGTCAATTGATTGTTAAGATCATACAATATGACCTCACTAGAGTATTTTATTGTAATCTGTTGCGCACAGTTACAAGCCAAGTTTGGTAGACAAGTATTCTAAAATTGGAGATCACAAATGAACTCTTTACGGCGTGCCAAGAGGTAATATATACATGAAATTATCTTTAAATAGTAAATGGCAGGAATTTATTTATCGTGTCAAATTAATAGTTCGTTCACATTTGAAGAATTTTTGTTTTTCATTTAAATTGTCAAATTTTAAACGATTAAATAAACGTCTATTACACCAAGCAAAAAAATACTCCATGGGGAAGACGCGGCTACTACTTACTTAATTGGCCATTACAACCCTTCAGTCAGGATTACGGCCTAGCTTCTCACACCACTTATGTTGTGTGTGTTAATTTTATACATGAGTGGCGGACCTACAGTTTAAAGTCGACTCCGAACGACAGATTTTTGAGAAACTTTTCATGGCAATTTTATTTACTCTCAGATTTTTGCCAGAAATCTACTGAGAGGAAGTCGCCGAAGAAATTTTTTTCATATTTCGTTTTTGATGTCTGACCGGATCGAACCCTGGCCTTTCGTCTAATAAGCCAACACACTACCCACTAGACTACGGCGACTACCGGCGACGCGGTACTAACTTAAACATATTAACTCCTTCTAAAGACTAGGTTAGATTAAGTTCATAAGTTCCGCATATATTAATGAAATTAAACTTTACTTTGTGAAGCACCTCTTCTATCGTAGGTTTTTTCTAATAACATTTTTAAATTAATTTAAAAAATATATCCTTACCACATGTACATCAGTAAACAAGAACCTTTTTTAGATCATCTGGTTTTAATGTAAACATTTTTAACAAAACAACCTGGTGGTTTTGAATTATATTGCAAAAGAACAACAACACCAAGTGCCTGTCAATTTCGTTGTAAAACAAGTCTGAAACAATGTCTTACTGTGTCAGAAAGCTTTATAAAAGTGATTCAAAAATAAATTCACAACAAATTTGCTAAAATTTTTCAATGCACAGATATACTACTCACTCACTCACTCACTTATGCAGTCACCCATTTCGCATCATGTGAATGAAATATAAACGCCCTTAACTATGCAAAACACAAAAAAAAAAAAAACAAATAATAAATAAATACGAAATAAAATAAGAAAAATAAGAAAAATAAAAATTTAAAATCAAAATCCAACCAAGTTGACAACAATCTATTTGACATTTTTAATCTTTAGATCGTTAATTATTGTATTTGAATATCGAATTCGAAGCCAATGTCTGAGTGAGACTGGGTGTTTATTTCCCTTGTTGCCTTTCAAAATGAACCACACAGAAATAAAAATATTCTGTTTTTTATTTTTTATTTTTTAACAATTTTTTTTAACTTCATGTGGTTGTAAAAAGATTCCCAATTTGTCTGCTTCGTATTACACAAAATGCCAGAAAAGAAAAATTTTTTAGTGATGGGCTCCAATTTGTTGCCAATTGAAGTGAATTGTGTGAACAATGTTCAGTGTTCACACACAACATTGTTATTTCGTCGACTGGAATTTGTAGAAGATACAATATTTTTATACAATTTTTTGTATGTACAAAAGGGTGTAACTAATACGAGGTGTGATAAACAGATCGTTTACACGGTAGATATTGAGATTCACTGTAAACATTACAAGAAAAACTGGGTTGAGGTTAATAACTATGCAAATACCCCCTCTGCCGTTAGAGTCTTGAAATGATCTTCCTAGAGACTGAGGAGTGCCACCCAACTCTCGTTCATAGCTTAATAAGTTGACTCAACAATTGAAAATTCAGATGCTATGTAGTCCGGGGCACAAGAAAATAAAAGGAAATCTGTGATGCTTGACAGATTTCGTACTATCAATAGTTCAATAGGTTAATACGGTATGTTGCGATGAGAAGGAGTTGAAAACTATCGACCATCTCCTCTACAACTTTCCACACTTTAGTCGTTTGAGGTTGAACACCGTGGGCAGGAGCTTCTTCGAAAGTTTGGACTCCCAGTCGGGAGCCGATAGTAGGGCTCTCATAAATGGGTTGAGCTGGTTGAGTAGTGCCCTAGGGTGTATGTTTTCAATCTTTTTTCCCGTCTCTTATAACCTCCCTTTCCTACCTATCACCTTCACAGCACTCTCTTTCTTTATCTTTTCTGGAACGAATTTACAAAAGGTCATTTTGACCTCTGGGCATTGTAGATGCTTGCCCCAAGGAAAAGGAAAGTTGAGAATACCTCTTTTGTCATTTTCTTGGCCTAGCTATCTTATTGGAGACTCAGTCTAATTGAAATTTATCATATTGGATGCACTGCCAAACTTGCCTAATCTAACCTAGTTTTCCTCGGGCTAAGCCTTTAATTCTTTATCTAGGATAGCTGGGAGTTTACAGTGGCTCAGTTAAAGTATTTTTTCAATTCAATTGGTCTACTGTACCATATCGTAAGAAAATAAGGTTACCAGCTGTCGTCGCTTATAAAGAACGCCTTCTGTGAAAATCTGGTGGTTTTTCGCACTGTGTAAGGCAGTGATGATATCTGACCTGGGCTTTGAACCGTGATCTCAAGTCTAATAAGCCAACATACTACCTACAAAAAGACTGGGAGTGAATAGAACTACCATGAAAATTTTCTCAAAAATTTTGTCGTTCGGAGACGAATTTAAACTGTAGATTCTGCCACTCATGTATAAAATTATCATACACACAGCATTAGTGGTGTGAGAAGCTGAAGGTTTGTAGTTGTAACGACTAATTCGGTATGTATGTATGTATTTAAAGCAGCGATGAATTTTGCTCTTGAATTTCCTCAGTAGGTGACTATGACGGACCGTCTTAGAATGTTCATTATCGATGTTGTTTTTCTCTATGAGGATCAGGCAAAAATAGAGTTTTTGGTTGTATTATTTTAAAATTGTTCATGTCTTGGAATATTTTGTATTCATATTCAAAGCAGTAGAAATGCGAATTTTTTATTTTCTAGAAAAAATGACACGGATTAACTAAAGAAATTTCTCAAATAACACTTCCCTTAAAGCCACTCTATTTGTATGTACTCACTCATGTCATTTGTTATTTAGCATTGAGTGAGTATATTTCATTTCTTTTATGTTTTGTATTTGACTTTCTTGATCCAAATTGTTAATAAATTTGTCTCATTATTTGTTTTATTTTTTATATACAAACATACGTATTATTTTCTGTTTTTTTTTCTCCTTTTTTATTTTTATTTCGTATTCAAAAAAAAAAATAAATATTTTAAATATTTTCATGCTGATTTAAATGTTTTCACTTTGAAATCGATCGTATTTTGTCATTTTATTTCTATTGATCATTATTTAAGATTAATGAATGTTTCTTGAACGTATCTTACAACACAATAGAGGGGGAAATGTTGGGGGGAGGCGGTTGAGTTTTTTTTTCTTGGCAATCTTTTCATTGTTGATAAGAAAGAAATAAAAATTCTTTAATGATCATAAATTACAATTATTATGGGGCTGCATGTATTGGTTGTGGTTACAAGAGAATAAAAAATTAAATAAAAGAAGAAAAAATTTTCTTTTGTGATAAGACATTGAGAATAAGTCGAAAAAAGAAGATGTGATGGCTGTTAATGTTTTTTTTCTTTAGTTACAGCAACAGTTATAATGCTCTTGGAACACAGTCTCTTTAAAAGGCATTAAAGTTTTGCATTGATCCTCGTATATATTACGCATTAAGCCATTGCGTGTATGTGGCACTCCCGTCAATATGAAATGCTGCTGGTTTTATCTTTAATTTCTTGACATTTTATGTAAAAACAGTAGTGCAGAGTAAACAGTTTAAAAGCCATTTAATAGATTTTTAGTGGCTTATTTAATCGTATTTACTAACCCGTAATAACAACATTAAAAACCTGTGTTGCCTACAGAAGTCAAACCACTGAATAAATATTTATTTTTTTATTTCAAAATCTTTTAAATCTTTAAGATCATTAAGTCAAAAAACTAAAAAGAAAAAAAAATTAAATGTCAATACCATTAACTCTGTCTGCATACCTATCTGGATGCTTACGTTTTTAATTATCCTTTTTTGTTAAGTACTTTTAATATTTCTCTGTGTTAAGGAATATGATCCTTTTTGTTTTAAATTCAAACATCTTTATTTGAGAAAAAGATTTGCTTACAAATCGTTAGTTCAACTACAGAGATTTCGTTCGGCTGCTATTAATAATGGTAATAAAACATGATGGCAATTTGTTTTCAAGTTTTCTTTCAAATGTTTGATTTGTAATGGGAGATTTTAGGAAAACAAACTTCAAACATTCCAAACAGGAAACAAAATTTTCAAGGGTTTACTCTGTTAAACAAATTGATTTTTTATTGATTGTTTTAAAATCTTTTTCATCAACGATTGAAAACTAATCCTTAAAATTGTACATAATATAAGTTTTATGGCTTCATTTATTATTATTTTTCAAACTGGGATTGCGTTCAAAAAGACAGATTTTTATGAGAAACTTTTCATAACAATTTTAATATTTTGTTTTCATACTTTGGACCGTGCCTTCACGGCTAACAAGCCAACACACTAGACTAGTTGTCTTAGGATACTTATCGTTTTTCTTCCATTAGGATTGCCTATAGTATCATTACATTTTTCCCACCTATGACCAAAAATTAAATTTAAAACAAAAAATCTCCTAAAAATTTGAAATGTCATGTGTACGGAACAGATTCTAAACCGATTAGTAGACCTAAATTTTTAATCAGATGGTGAGGCAATCTAACATTACTTTTATTTTGGAACTGGTCACGCAGACAAAGAAGGAAACCTAGACGCTGACAGGTTAGCTAAGATGGATACTAATTTACGAGCGGGGTACATTCACTATATGATTGGTATCACTTACTGCTCCTCTCTTACTATTGTGATAGATAGCGCCCTATCCCATCTGTGCTATAACGCGGATGATTTGATAAATCTAAAATCACTTGGTTTGGCCAGACTTGACAGAAACTGTTGGCGGGAAGAAGAAGTTGGTGCTCAAGCGAAGACCATAGATCATCCGTGAAGGACTTTTGTAGGAACTGCAATGATATGGCAAAGGATGAGGTAGTGTGTTGGTTTATTTGACGAGAACACGTGGTTCAACCCCAGCTCAAATAGTCGTATGGCAAAAACTCTGAGGGTAAATAAAATTACCATAAAAAATTTCTGAAAATTCTATTATTCTCAGTCGACTTTAAAAGGTAGGTTTGGTCACTCATGTTCAACACAGGTGTTGTGAGAAACTTAGTCGTAATCCTAACTAAAGGGTTGTAATGACCATTTAAGTAAATGAGTATATTATATGTTTGCACTAGATACTCAAAATATGTAGTTGGAGGTTAATTGGGTTTATTACTGATTGCTTTGAGTCTTGATTGGAGATAGGTTACCGCTATTTGTATTCTACATACCTAAGCAACTGCAAGGAGGTTTTTCGGACAGTATCGGTAGGTATAATGTAATACCCTTTGGATTAGATAGCTTTGCTGTACAATTTCGCTTATTTAATGGCTGGTTTCTAACTACGTCATACGATTTAGTTTAGTTTAGTTCTTCTTTAGGGTCTTATTTAAGTTCTTTAGCTAGGGTCTTCTGAAAAAATCAAGAAAGGAATCTTACTACTTAATGGCAACAGCTGGTGGTCACTACAATGCAGCGGCGGGATGCGAACTTTAACCAAATCATGCTTAGTGATCGAATCGTATTCATTCTTGACAGACATTGTCATCTTTACTAACGAAAGGGCTTTAATTGCCAATAATGTACGAGTTGCTATTCCTTTCTACTTGAAAACTTTTTATTTCTTTGCCTATGGCTTTCAGTTTTCAAAAATTCATAGGAAAACCACGAGGTTTTTGAATTTTTCCAAATGCCATAAAACCAAAAGGAATCAAATGGCTTTCAAAAATAATTTCTCTCAATTCTTCTCAATTTTTCTTTTCTTTCTTTTTTCAGAAACTAAAGTCGTGGCTATAAGTTCTAATAGAAAACGTAAATAAAAGAAAATCCAGATTTTCAATGTTTACCATCAGGACCCTCAACGTCGATTACGACCAACATAGTAACCCATATAAATACACGGGCAGTAACAACTATTTGAAAGGGTAATAAAGAACAAGGCAAGCAATGCAAGGTAGAATGTGATGATTGACAAATGGACGAATGAATTGATGAATGCATGAATGATTAAATGCCTGCCTATATCACATTCGTACAAATGTATTGAGGATGCTGTACTATTGTATAAATTATTTTACAGTTTTACTGCTGTTGTTTTTGTTGTTGCTGTTAATGCAATAACAAACATAGCCTGTGCAACCATACAACGACTAGAGATAGTGAGTGGTAAGTAAGAGGCGATTGCAGACAAAACAAATACACTTAAACAATGTTTTCTTTAAGTCAGAGTATTGATTTTACTGTTTTTCTGGCCGACACTGTTTAACAGTTCCGCTCAAAAGCGAGCATGTTAAACATTCAAGCCCAAACGTACAAATATAGGCTTTAAGACAACAACAGTAACGGCAATTGCAGCAGCAGTTACAACAAACACAAAAATTTTAAACACAATTAAACGAAACGTGTTAAAATCAGAAGCTACTGCTGCGGCTGTTATAGACCATAACAGCTAAAGAGCAGCGAGTATTAAAAACAGTAGCCACAGCCTCTGTTTTTTTTCTTTCTTTATTGACTTTTAAGTGTTGTTTTTATTAGTGTTGTACACTCTCTTATCTCAGTAGATGACTGAAGTCTATAAACCGTGTTTATTGTATTTATTTAACCATTTGTCCAGACCAGACCCGACCAGGCTAGACAGACGGTATAGAGAGCTGCTGAACAAAGGGTTTTGAGAGTCAAGAAAACATCGAAACTATTTTCAAAATCAATCAATACGTGTATGTGACTGCTACTACGCATGTATAGACGCGTCTTGTTCACCTTTAATTGTATTTTTTTTTTTATTTTTCATTTCTTTTTTTTTTTTTTGCTGTTAGGCTGGGTGTAAATAAGTCAGTATTTGTTTTGATTTTTTTTAATGCTCTTCTCTTTACTATTCGATTTCTTTGGCGTTTATTTTTTTTACCATTTCATCATTTTGTTTTGATCGTATTTTTCCAAAACTAAAGAAAAACTATGAACTTGAAAAAAGCCGTCGGGTCCAATTCTATTGATCACAATCAGTTCTACTTTTTACACTGATAGAGTGTTTAAAATAAATTTCGGAAATGTTTTATTATCTCATGAAAATGAATAATAAAATGGTAAATTTAAAAAAATCAATTATTTATTATTATAATAATTAAAAAAAATTGAATCAAAATATTCTGTGCATATATTAAAAATCTTATTTAAAAATTGGTGATATTCCTTTGAAAGTTGATTAATAAAAAACTGAAAACATGTGCGAATTGTTAATCAATTTAATGTGGATTTTTGATCACTATTATCAAAGCCTTAAAATACATACAATATAATTTGTGGCTTATATAGGGTGGACCACCTATAGGTTTAAATTTGAGGCATCGATTATTTCGAATCTGGTAATGCTTATGTCATTCTATTCTGTAATAAAACTCAGTATATTCTCTCAACTGAGCAAAATTCCCGTACTTGGGGCTCAGAAAACCCACACGTAGTTCTACAGAAGCCAATGCAACCATTACGAGTGACTGTTTGTTGCGGGTTGTTGAGCGGAAAAATCATTGGATCATATTTCTTTGAGAATGAGGACAGCACAACCAATTACGTCAGTGGAGACACCTATCCGCACCATGATAAAGATTTTATCGTACCCGCTCTTCATGGTATTGCTGTGAACGATGTTCGGTTTCAACAGGATGGTGCAACTTGCCATACATCACACGCCACAATCGATTTATTGCTTCAAACTTTTGATGGCCGTTTCATTAGCAAAAAGGGTGATATCAATTGGCCGTCAAGAAGCTGTGATTTCATGCTGTTGGAATATTTTCTATGGAGCGCCGTTAAGAAAAACGCAATGGAGCATTTGAAGTCAACATTCGTGATGCCATTGTCGCAATATGACTACATACACTCAAACAAGTGCACGAAAATTGGTTTGATCGAATGAGGTACTGTGAGGCCTGCGTGACAGTCATATAAATGAAATAATATTCAATTTCTAACAGAAAATTCAATTTCTACAAAAAAAAAAAAAAAAAAATTAAATAAATAAATAATTTGAAACAGCTTCAAATTAATATCAAATGACTAAAGGTTTCCCTTGACATTTGACATCGAAAAGGATTTTCAATATCAAAGCGGAAGCAATACACATTTTCCAAACGGTCAAACATGGAGTTTTTCTTGTTTTGTTCCATTTAAAAGCTTAGGCTGCCAATCAGTTACCACCTTATGTCTCTGCTATCCCGCATTGCTCTAGTCGTAATGGAATCAAGGACTATACTAGGGACTGTTTTGTGAAGTGACAAAACCATAATATTAAACCACTTTTATTTATAATTTCAGAATTTATATTAAACTACTGAGAAGCCGTCGGTAGTATAACATTTTTGAAATTCAATTTTGTTTTTTATTCTTTCATTTTTTCACATGTTTTCCAGCTATTTGTTGCTAAAAATGTTTGAGAAAATTTATTTTAATTTTCTGCATGAATAAATTTTTACAGTTTATTTTACAGGTAATGAAACGCTAAAGCTGACAGATTAAAAATTTTCAAATAAATTTTCCATTGATCAAGAATTTTATGTGACGTCAAAAGATAAAACGCAGAAACAAACAAAAACAAAAGTGGAAAATTTTCCATTTTCTGTTAAAAAAAAGTTAAAAATATCACAGCAATTTCTTATGTCATATTAATTAATTTTCTAAATCTATTGCAATTTGTTTTTGAAACTTGATTTCCTTAAAAATTAAATTTTCACTGTTTGCCACCGTATCTAGCTACATACTGGGGAAATCTACCTTCTTGGCAATTTTATTTAATTTATTTGTGTAACGTATTTAATTAGTCTTTGAATTCAGTTGAAAATTCAAATTCAAATTCAAATTCAAATTGAAATTTATTTAATGCCACATTAACAATAGAACGTGCTAATTAAGAGAATACAAAACTAAACACAATAAATTATTTTCAGTTTTTAATTGTTTTTCTCTGTTCGTTTGCTTTTTGTAAATTCATAGTTAATAATAAAATTTAAATCTGAATTTATAAAATAATTAGAAAATTTGAAATTTGAAGGCACATTTCAATTAATTTAATTAAAGTACATGAAATATGTACGTGTACCATTTAAAAACAGTGCGGATTAACATAAATCTATGATTTCGTCAAAATTTTTATTTCATTATATACTTGGCCCTTGCCGTTATGCACTGAATGCATAAATTATCCAGGAACGACACAGTGGTACGACATCTGTAATATTTTTTTAAACTTAATTAAGTTCAACATTTTGAGTAAGTGTTACTAACATTACAATATCGGGTCTTCCAACAGTGACTTCCGAACTTTGACATTTCTAACGGCCATTTTATTGGATATACAGTTTGTTACGGCCATGTTGTTGAAGCTACATTATTTTCAGCGATGAGCCAAATTATTTCTGCATAAAAGGGTGCGTCAATAAACAAAATTGTTGAATTTGGTGTCCCAAAGAAACCTCAATGAGATCCAAAAGCATGAAATGCATCCCTAAAAAGTCACTGTTTGGTTTGGAGTTTGAGTTGGCGGCGTAATTGGTTCATATTTCTTTGACAAAGACCTCGGCCACGCTATCACTGACACAGGTGAGCATTACAGGTCGATGATTACCAACTTCTTTTGTTCTGAATTGAATGATCTGGACACCAACGAAATGTGACTACGGCGCCACGTGCCACACAGCATATGGCCACCGTTAGATTTATTTGTGCAATTTTCTTAAGTTACAGGATAATCCACAATAATCTTCAGCAGCGTCTCTCATATTTCAACCATGTCGAATTCTGCACATAATGGCATCAATAGGTCTTTCGAACAAATAAAAAAATTTCGATGATGTCTCACTCATACTTTGTTTTATTTAAATTGGAAGCTCTTCTATATTCCTCAAATGTTCTTAGTAAGAGAAAATGCAAAATTCGTATAATTGTTACAGAATTTATTGTACTGATCTAACACAGAAGGTGTGCTAACTCTGTTAATTAAATCCCAAACTGTAATTCCTTATCAATTTTACTACCTATGTATACTGTCTATATCTCTCACTCTCTCTCTCTATCTATCTTTTCCCATCAAAGGATTAAAATTAAAAAAATTGATTGTTCTTGTTGATGTTTTACTCATTTGTATTATAACGCCATCGTTTGCATTGTGTTTTTATAATAAAGCTTTAATAAATAGGCAATTCTGGTATAAAATGTTCTTATATTACATCCATTATTTGAAGCCTAATTAATAATCCCTTTAAAAGAAATTGTTTTTAAAATTCTATAACAAACAAAATGAAAATAAAAACAAACAAAAAAATCTGGACGATTAAACTTAAATTCTGGGAAATTTCGAATACAACAACAGTCATTGGTTTTGCTGCCACTTGAAGCCTATAAAACAAAAACAAAAAACTATAATTTAAAATTACAAAAAAAAGAAATCAAAATAAATGCAAAATAAAAGTTAATAAAAAAAAAGAAAAATAATAAAAAATATGGAAAAAATTCCTGAGAAAAAAACCAAAAGAAACTACAAAACCGCCATCAAAATTCCAAGAATAATTTATAGAAACTCCAAAAAAAAATTCAATAAAATTCTGAAAAGTTGCCTTTGATATAATACCGAACAGCACAGAAATGCTGTAGGAATGAGAAAATTTATAATTAAGAAAAATTAAGAAGAAAATTATTTTAATTATTTTGTATATAAATTTGATTTCTTAAATTATTAAATGAAAGTCATGGAATGATATTGTACAAAATGGAAATTTGCAATTAAAAGCAGTGAAAAAAACAAAAAAAAAAAAAAAAAAAGAAGGAAGAAATTAAATTTAATTTTTAATTTTTTTCTTAACAAGTTCACAGAGTCAGTGATGCATCTTAAACCAATTACAAAGGCAATTAACAATTGTTAACCGAGTAGAACCGATTTGAAATAAAAATATTAAAAAGTAAAAAGAAATAAATTAACTAAATACAGACAGACGTTTGTATGTACATATATATTCTATTGGAAATAGTATAGGCTTTTAGTATACATTTATTAAAATTTATAATTAAAAATATTCTATATATATGTACACATACCCCAGTATAGGTACATACTGTATATTAAGTATTTTAATAAATTCTTTTCATAATAATATTTATTTGTTAAAAAAAAAAACAATCTGCTTATTTAACCCCAGTTTTAAATTCACTGATAACAAGTTTCGGGTTTTGCTTTGATTAGTATTTTTTTTTTGTTGTTGCCTATGAGGCTAACATTGAAAAGTTTATTTTTTTAGTTTAATCAAAATAATATTGTTGTTATAGTTTTTATTTTCTTTTTCTAATTATTTTAAATATAAAAATAAGTCAAGTGTATAGTGATCTAATTTTATGCGTAATTGAGTTTAACAAATTGTACCTTTTCTTTTTCAACAATAAAAAGAAAAAAATAAAAGAAAATAAAAAAAAGTTGAGTCCGAATTTTGTTTACCCTTCATCAAATTATTGTTGAAAGTAATTTACCGTACTATACAAATGATGGCTGTCATGAAAGGCTTTTATTTTTTGTTTAATATTTTATAACCTTCAAGCCAAAAGAATGGTGAGTGAGTACCTATTGCATTAAAACATTTAAAATTATATAAAAATTATGTTAAAATAGAGACTTTTTAAATGTAATTAAACAAATAAAAACATCAATTTTTTAAGAAATCGTTACAAATCAATTTTCTGGACCCTTTAACCTTTTCATGTGATTTCATGAACTTACAATCGAAGTTTTGTTTTTAAAGTTTAATCAAATTTTCTATAATTTAGCACAAGCATATGAAACAAAGCCTATGTATTCATTTGAATACGTGATCTCTACTTAAAATTTTAATTCATCCCCTGCAACTTGCTTGGGTCTTGAAATGAATAATCACTGAAATATCTCAGTCTGGTAGTAGTAGTGTATTGACTTATTAGACGAGGGCCCATTGTTCAATCTCAGAAATCTTCTGGAAAAAAACAGTACAATTATCATCTAATGTTTCTTACAATTTTGTCGTTCGGAGTCGAAAAGCTAATCCTGTAATCCTGTCTAAAGGGTTAAGTATGTAAAGAGACCTAAATCTACTCTACTTATTGAAGACAGCTTATGCTGACCGGCAGAATTACAATTACAGAGAAAAGTCTACACTCACCCTCAGTTCAAGCTATCCCGCACATTTTCTAATCCGAAAAAAATCGTCGGGAAATAAGTCTACATATACAAACTGTTTTCTTAGACTGTATGCTAGAAAGAAATGAATTGCCTAGCCCCATTCCTAAATACTTCATTACTGTGGACAATTATAATGCATAATTGCTTAGGACAAATTCAATTAAAATTGTTCACTTCTCTCTGACCAGATTGTCCGACATCTCATTACCCTAATCAATGAAGCTATGGCATCCAGTTAGCATAATCATCATATAATCAGAAGATATTCTTCCTACAATTCCATAGACTTTAATTTGACAAATGACCAAAGACTTGTTGAACTAACATAAAAAACACTGTTTGTTCTTTTTAATAATTTTTAATAATTTATGAATTGCGTCGTAAAACTAGTTCTTCTTTTAAGGCTTAAAACGAATCAAGGGAATTTCCCACATTTTGTTGAATGATTCAAAGTCTTGGGCAACAAACTTAAATTGTGTTGTTTAAGGAGGATTGAAGTCGCCGCAGCTAGGTGAGTAGTGGGTAGTAGGCTTATTAGACGTAAGGCCCCGTTCAAACCCAAGTCGGACATTACCAACACGACTCCTCTCAGCAGATTTTTAGTAAAAACTTTGAGAATAAATTTAAATGAAATGAAAATTTTCTAAAAAAAATCAGACACAACCTAGAGTGGTGTGAGAAGCTAGGTCTGTAATCTTGACTTAGGGGTTGTAATGGACCAATAACGATCGTAATTTACAATATGTTTTGACTTGAAATCGTGTGATTTAAATTTCTTTGAAATGAGTTAAGCCTTGTACTCATTCAAAATTATTTGATTAGACTTTTCATACTTTTTATACAATTTACATCTAACGTACTTGTTATGTCAATAAATATCCATACAAAGTTAAAATATTAAAAATTAAGTTCTTCTTATACTTAAGCATGTTTTCTTTCCATTTCAAACACTGAATTGGAAAAACAAAAGGAGCTACTTTCAATTTATAAAGTCTTAAACACTGGATGCTTAATAAACATACTATGAACACAATCTTGTATAGAATGATGAGAATTTATGCTTTTTAAAAGCCTCCAGAGAAAAGATATTCTCATCGTTAAACATTTTCTTAATGATACTAGAGATCAGTATAAAATCATGGCGCCTTCCTATAGAATTGCATGAAATGAATATTTCGTTTTAATGCCATTTTGTTTACCCATAAGTATCGTACACAACTCTCCAGGCCATGGTATTCCCTAAACAACCCTTAAATAATTTTCTTACGTACATATCAGACTTGATTTGCTACAATGTTTTTTCTCCCATTTTCATTTAGACGTCCTATTCAGTTGCCATTTGATAAGAACAGAAGAAGAAAAAAAAGAGAAAAACTTGTGCAAAATTTATTTTCATTTCATTTGCTATACGTACCACCATAATTTACACCGAGACACAAGAAAATCTTTTTTTAAATAAATTTTTTGTCTTTTTCTAAAAAAAATAAGACTTTCTTTATGTCGTTGTTGTTGTTGGCTTATTTTTTTTCTTGAGCTGATGAATTTATCTGCAGTTCAGTGAAATTAATTTAAACAACACAGTTGACTTGAATTTTGTCTAACCGTCACAATATAATTGCAAAAAAGAAACAAAAAAAAGAAAAATAAAATAAAAACAAAAAATAAATAAAATAAAAAATAAAATGATGATAAAACATTTTTGAGAATTAAAACGAATGACATTTAATTATTTTGTTTAAGGTAGAAAATAGAAAGTAAAAAATTTTAAATTGCATAAAATAGAATATAAAATATTAAATACAATGTATTAAAAATAATAAAAGAAATTAGTCAAACATTGAATAAAAAACATTTAGAAAAGAATTTAAAAACTTTCTCTTTTAAATAATTCATGTCCGAATATTGTCAAAATAATTTAATTGACTTGGCATAGAAAGCTGAATATTGAATTTTTTTGTCGAGTCTATCATTATTTCCATATTTACTAATTTATCTCTTTTATTAATTATTTGAAGGCAATATGAATTATATTAGAACTATAACTAGCTGAGTAACATAACCTTCTTCTATGCTAATAGTCTAGTGAACTATCCATTAGACTTCGCTTCATTACTTCACTAATTATTTCATTTATGCTTCTATACAAAATCAGCATTTTCGGAATAAACTCTAATATTAATTCAAAACAAGTGTTCCAATGGTTTACAGCACCCGATCCAAATCCTGGTTACTTATCTCAGGATATTTTGGATAATATAATCTCCCCCCCTTGTTATTGTAAATACTTAACAAAACTTTAATTTGATTCAAACTCGTTTTGTTTCAGTTTCAGAGTTTCTGCTTCTCTAAATCTTCATCCTTTCGCCGAGTATATCCTTCGAAACTTCACTTTGCACTTCCAAGAAAGGTTTTGGCAAGGAATTTCCTCTGACCGCAATCTCATCTTCCTGCTTCACTGCTGCGAATTTCCACAAGAAGTTGGAGAGTATTTTTCTTTCCTAATTAATTCACCTGGCTGTGCGATAGTATTGACATTTGCGCTTACTGTAGAAGCCGTAGTCTGGTTGGTAACATGGTGGCTTATTAGACATGAGGGCACGGTTCAAGCCACAGGTCAGACATCTCTAACGAAACGAAATTGAGAAAATATTTTTTCGGCTACTTCCTCACAGCGGAGTAAATAAAAATGACAATCGGAGTCGACTTTAAACTGGAGATTCCGCCACTCATGTATAAAATTAACACACACGACATAAGTGTTGTGAGAAGTTAGATCGTAACCCTGACTGAAGGGTTATAATGACCAATTATGTTATGTACTTACTGTCCAAGTTGAATTGTGCGCATATTTCATTAGAGCAGACTTTTGCTAGAAAAATGCTTACAAGTTTCCCCATGGGTTTCGAATATTTCACCCTAGGGTCTGTGCTCCTATGCTGCCATTTGTTCTCGATCCATCCGTATACGCCAGAGTGAACTATCTGGACTATTTGGAGGATTTTGTCTCTATTAACTCTAATTATCATAGTGTGTGCTGGTTCCGTTCAGGGCAGCACAGTTAAGGTATTCAACACCATATGGAACGGACTTAAATCTAAAGCACATTGTTGCGCCTCTGTAGGTCATGTTCCTACTGTTTGGGTAAAGGACCTTAAATCATTCTATGAACTTAATTAATTCACATTAAAAGCCGAAATAAAAATTTCTTGTAATCAAAATACTATAAAAAACATAATTGTAATGGCTTTGTTCCTTTTCTCTTTTTCTTCCCCTCTCTGAAAAGAAAAGAAACACGATAAATTGTAATGGTTGTACGAGTATGAGTACGAGTACCAGTATGACAAGATCACAATATGAGCGACAACATGTTTATCTGTCAACAGAAATTAATGACATCATAAATCATGTAAAATGTTCATTCTTTTTCTTCTTCTTTTTTTGTTTTGTTTTGTTTTGTTTTGAAAAAGTGGCAACACTTACAAACAACTATTATTAATTCAAATTCAGAAAATAGTAGAGAGCGAGAAAGAAAACAGACCATCATGTCTTGATCTGTGGTGGATTTTTTAAGAAAACAAAAAAATTATAAATAATGCTCTGAAATAAATTGGGGGCGCTATCCAATGATATTCTTTTCTTTCTTTCCATTTTTTTTGTCATGCGGCATACATCAATCGAGAATGTAAACCAAAAATTTTCGAAAAGCCAAAATAAAATAAAATAAATTCGAATGAATAAAAATAAAAATAAAAGACAACCAATCATAATCAATGCGGCGTAACCACAGAACATAAAATTCTCTTTATAAATTAATACAAATACTATGTATGTACATTCATACATATATACATGCATACATACATAGTTTAGGTATGTACAATGTACATATGTATGTAGTATGTTTATTTTATTTTTGAACAATAAACGATAATGATAATTATGATCTCTAGAGGATGAGAGAAAAAAAGGAGGCCGAAAGAAAAATTTTTAAATATTTAAATGCACATAGAAAGTGTTGACAGTTGTAAAGAAAAAAAGTTTCATTTTTTTTGTTTTTGTTATTGCTGTCATTTACCCAGATTGACAACGAAAAACAAACACTTCTATACATGAGTTGTTTTACAACAAAAGGAGGCTGTTGGATCACTGTGTTCAAAAAAATTGCAAGCAGTTCTCAGTAGTTACAAAACAATTTTAAAAATACGAATAAAAATTACAAAAAAGAAAAAAGAAAACGAATTTGTCCTAAGAAGAAATAAAAATTAATAATCAATTGAATTAATCCTGGTGGTGGACATAACAGAAAACATATCGAACGCACTGGATAAGTAACTGAGGTCATAGCTTTTGCCATTGGCAAAATGTTATAAGGGGAATGCTTTTAAAAAGGGTTCAATCACGCAATGCTGGCGATCAAAGTTTGATCGTCACTAAAAGGTTGTCTGTCAGTTTCGCGTCCGGCATTCACGTAGTGCAACTCAGTGGCTGACATCGCGTAAATACGGCGGTTAATTATTGGCCCACAAATGCTGATGAATCATTTATTTTGTTTATGATTCACTTGTACTTTTATTACGATCAATGACGTAGTATGATCAGTCATGCCGTCATGAAAAGTGGCAAACTGTAGTACATGTGTGCCTTCGTGAAAATGTTAAAACCTTCTCTGATTTCCTTGGAAACATTGTGATTTGAAAGCACAAAGTTTTCAGTTTACATCTTTAAACACCGGAAACAACAGATGATATATTACGTGAATGTAGAGTCCCTTATGAATGTGTCCCAATTAGGGAGTCTTGTTAAACAAACATATTCGCTATCTTCCTCTTAGGATTTAATGTTGAAACAAGGCTGTAGTCTCCCTTAACTTTTAATCATTTTATGAAATAGAATCAGAAATGGATCGTATCTATACATGAATCATTTTATGGTTGACTAGGTACGTTTGGTACTTTGACCAGCTAATATTCTCATGGTTCTAATTTATTCACACCATCAGACTTGAAAACTAAATATAGCAATTCACAGAAATTATTAAGTCCATCATGTTTGCTAGAAAATATTGAACGAAACAGTTTTTTTCGCAAAAGTCAAGTTTTTAAGCATACATACAACATCTTGTAAAAGCTTATTTTTAAATCCGAAAGTTTTTCACATTCTAATCAATCTATCGTGATAAATTATGCATTTAGCTGCAGCCTCGTTGAGGACTAAACAGTAGTGGGCTATCTTGAGAAAGTTTGATTTAATTGACCGCCTTAATTGTATAATTTGGAAAACAAAATCTTCAAAATACTCCAAACCAAGATTATGCTGTTCTTAAGTTTTTTTTTTTTTTTTTAGAAATACTTTTCACTCTACGATGTCTCCAAGCCAAAAACAGATTTCGCAAAAATTCAAAAAAAAAGTTTCGAAATAGTTGGACTAGCACGTTCAGATGGCGTTATATCCACTCGAATTTAGGCAAAAACCATTTGTTTTCAAGTTCAGGTTAGAATATCTCAATAACGTAGTGTTCAAAAAAGCAATTCTGAGATCAGATTAGGATTCATCAAAAAAACTTATGGAAAAAATATGTTCTGATACCTGATTTATTCATTAGCTGTGAGCCTTCGGTTCAAACCCCATGTTAGTCAGCTCCAACTATGGAAAGATATTTCTTCGCCAACTCCTCCTCTCAGCAGTCATCTAGTAAAAACTCTGAGGGTCACATAAAAAAGCAATGAAAAGTTTCTAAAAAATCTGTCGTTCGGAGTCGACTTTAAACTGTAGGTCCCGCTACTCATACATAAAATGAACACACACAGCATAAGGGGATTAAAAAGCTAGATCGTAATCCTGACTGAAAGATTGTAATGTTATGTATGTACGTATAATATATATGAAAACATTTTAAGGCGATTCCTTTTTAGTTAAAATTTCGAAAATTCGTTGTTTTTATATTGGATGATTCATACAATATGCGTATGAAATTATTACCAACATAATGGGTTGCGCTTTCTTTTTAATTATAGGATAGGAATTGCTATTGAAAAATTGCAACTAGGATGTAAGCACATGTTATACATACGCCAAGGATCCCGTATACATTTTCAGATAATTTCTGAAATTTTCTTTTTAAAACAAAAAAAATTCATCAAATCCCTAGAGGATCCTTTAAGACGGGAATTGAAAATACTTCCTGTTAAGGGGTGTACATCTTTATCCCCAAAATGACACATTGTCACTGACTTGTTAGAGAGTTCAAATTAGAAATTCTCCATACAAAGTAAACATCTGCTGGTAAGAATGGGAAAAAGAGAGAAGAAAATATAGTTCATTAATTACAATTTGACAGATTTTTTTTCCCTAAATTACGATTTACAATGCACAAGTAACGAATGTTTATTTCCATTCACATGGCACGCGTTCCATTTCTCTTTATTTTCTTTTATTTTCTTTTACATATTTTTCATATTATACTTTAATTATTCTTTTTAACCCTTCTCACTCCCGCCGCTTTTCCCGGTCTTTCTTTATCTCTCTCTCTCCCTCTCTCTCTTTAAAATATTTAAAAATATTTGTTTAAAAACTATTAGAAAGTCATTAAATTTATGTAAATGAGCAAAACCACAAGAGACAACAGCAATGGCAACAACAGCAACAACAACGACAACAGGAAGAGCAGAAACAGTAGCAACAGTGAAACATGTATTTACAATGACTTTACACTTGTCAATGTCATCATAGATTCATGCCACTTCATTATCTTGATGCCACAAAATCCCCCAAAAGCCACAACAACGTTGGCTATGTAGTTTGAAGCAAAGGTTGCATCTTTTCTTAGTCTGGTAGGTCTTCTCCATAAGATTGATGTTGATTTCTTATGGCATTTATGTCAAGTGGAGGGGGAGAAGAGGGGAATATCATCATCATTTCATTTTATTTATTTACTCCGGAATGAAGAAAACAAATACGAGAATGTAGAAGGTAAGTCGTTTTTTTTTTTGTGTGTGTGGCATGTTTTACAAAAATTTGTGTGGATTTTGAAACGACAAATTAAAATGACTCAAGACGTAGTCTTACTCAGTCTGCATTTTTTCTACGGTGGCCCTACAAATGATTAAAGGAAACAGTAACGCTGCCTATATTGTGCGCAAAGGAGAGAAAATTTTTATATTTTAAGCATTGGGTTCCTCTTTACGGTGCGAAGTTCTTCTATAATCAAATATGATGGAAGTAAAGAGAATTAATTTAAATGGATAGGGCCACATACTCTATACGTATATAATTTGTAAGGCGTTTGATTCCCTTATTAAATTTCTTCTTCACATTTTATATAAGAATTACTTATGTTCAGAGTGGCCGCGTCCTTTTCCAAGGAATCGCTTCATTTTAAAAAGGACACACATTTTAGAGTTTACGTTCGGAGAAAAGTAATTTTTGATGCTGCAGAAAATATATAATGTGTCTACACATTAGAGTTTTATTCAAAAATATTTTGTCGATCTTAAATCGAACCCTCTATATTACGCTAAAGCTAACCACTTCCGACAATAGGTGAAAACATTTTATTATCGTGTAGAATCTCTGCTATGGATATTATCCTATGTCATGAATAATCGATAAGGCTGTTAACCTATCGTTATCGAACTAGCACTTGATTTTTCGGTCATGGCTTTTCATTGTGTCGATGGGCTTTGTTTTTGAATCATTCAACAAGTTGTAGTTACAATTGAGCAATTTATGAATGAACTTCACCGACTAACATGCGTTAAAGTCGCCGTAGTTTACTAGGTAGTGTTTAGGCTTATGAGACGTGTGGCCACGGGCCAACCCCAGGTTAGACAACTTCAACAAAACAAAATATGAAAAGATATTTCTTCGGCGACTTCATCTCAGCAGTTCATCTAGCAAGAACTCTGAGAATAAATAAAAGTGCCATGAGAAAGTTTCTCAAAAATCTGTTGTTCGAAGTCGACTTTAAACTGTATGGTCTGCCACTCGTGAATAAAATTAACACACACAACATAGGTGGTGCGGGAAGCTAGGGGGCGATACGGGCGATACGGACTAAAAGTTAAAGTTTGTTAGGAAGGGAGACAAATTTGGAAGGAATTAGAAGATAATCACTGGATCCTAACAAAGAGCTTAAGGCAAATTCAAATTGCTTTGAAGGTTGAAAAAACTTTTAAACAGAAGGCCGAAATAGGTGGCATTACCATTCACCTGTTTTACCACGAAGATATGGACAAATTCATCAATACCTAATGAATTGTAGGAACAATTTTGCTTAAATTTAAGAAATGGATTTTTTTCCTGGTCTCTGGGTCACCTCACCTTAGGATCAATTTGCAATTGAATATTTATAGTTTAAAAATTTGGTAATTAAAGACTAGGTTCATGGCTTACTACATCAGATAAAGAGACAGAATCAATTTGAAAAATTTAAAAAAAAATTCGTTAAAAATATTGTGTTACTACGTTTAAAAAATGTTTAATTTTCATTTGCGTAACTAGACTTGATCTACAAAAGAACTTTTTTGCATTAAAAACTCACACTTGGTGCTTGTCGCCGTAGTGTTTCTTGTTGTTTTTATTCCATAGCTGGAGACCAACTTAAATGCATTCAACAGTAAATTGTTGTTGCCACCGCCAACAGTAGCGTTGGAAGCAGCGATATTCGATAACTTTTAGTGTGAATGTAAAATAATTAAGAATTTTTCTTATACTTTTTGGTACAGTAAAGTTAATAAAAAGAGCAGTTTTTATCAATACTACAGGAATAAAAAAAATTATTTTGGAATAAAATGAAAACAGCTACTGAAACATAATACAATGAAATTTGCATTACAATTCGAATCGTATAAATTCCAACAATTGTTTTGTGGAAAAAAATACTTATTTTGTTTGCAAATGTTTTACTGAACATTTTAGCCCGCCACTGTTTGAATTAAAGAACTAAAGTTGTATAGACTTTCTGTCACGGTTTTCAGAATTTTTTCTTGAGTTTCGTTTCTTATTTCGACAACGACATTATGACTCCAAAATGATTCAAAATCTAAATGACGTGAATACGTTTAACACAGATTTGTTTCATTTTTTTCTTCTTAAATTTCATTTTTATTGCCTAAAGAATACTTTCAATTCCATTTAATTTTTATTGTGCAGCCTGGAATACAAATATAAATTACAGGAAACCGTTTATGATTGATAAACTTTATGATCATAAGATTAAATTATTTTGAGTTTGGAAATTTATAAAGAAAACCAATTTTTAGGCAGTTTTTATATCAAAATTATTGAATCGTTACCAGCAAAAGTTTTATATTTTTTACAATGAAATTGCAACATCATGCAAGGAATAGCTTACAATACATTATAATGAAATATTTGACTTTGATTTATGCAGTATTTAGAATATTGTTCCTGTTTTGCATCGTAATTTGTAAAAATTATATTTTAGGATTAAAGGTGGGTTAGTTGTGGACCCTCCTTAAAAGATAAGGCTCCAACGCAAGGGTCAAGGCCCATTTTGATATCACAAATCAATATTTAATCCGAGTATCTAATTTGTCCTGTAAGAAACCACTCTCTCTTAGTATTGCAGTAATTTTTACTCTGAAGAGTTCAATCAAAAATAGTAGAAGATCAGAAGTTAAGAAACTCCGTCTCCTAATTACAAGTCATAAGTCATACAACAACTGGAAGTCTTTCAAGAGAATTCCAAGCCTGTCGGTATGCCTTCCAATAGGGCAGTGCCCTGTAGGAACCGCAGTATTGTGATGGAAGGCCATGCGATATAAGGAAGAAAGATTTTCTCAGACAATCTTATAACCCAACAAACATTGCGCCGCTTTTAATATCAGGCAGCCTATATAGCATACTTTGTCCAGCATTTTGCAGTCATTAGCATGTACCTTAAGTGTTCTGCCGAAAATCTCATGAACATCACACCAGAAATCTCTCGAATTACACCGTGAATACCTCAGTATTAAATCCTAAATTTAGCTTTGAATTTTATATTAATAACTACGTACATAATAATTGGTCATTACAACCCCTCAGACAGGATTACGACTTCGCTTTTCACATCACTTATGTTGTATGTGTAATGAGATTCTCTCTTGTTTATAAAAATAACTTAACAGTTCTTAGATGATCGATGTTAGATCGATTAAAAGCAAACTATTGTTTCGCTTTGTGGAAAATATCCAACCCATTTAAAACTCCCATAAGCATATATATTTTAGGTTACCTTAGATTGGAATTATTCTGAACAAAAAAAATTTCCAACCTTAAGTTACTTGAAGTCAAGGATTTTATTTGATTTTATTTTGAAGATTGTCTGTGTGATGTTTTTAACATTTATTTTCCCATTACTTTGTGATAATGATAAAGTCTGAACTTTTCTGGAGACCTTCTGTTTTATTTATTTACTTTCAATACAATAGTTTCACTCAACTGTCTGTCTGGCTGTCTGTCCATCGATACGTCTGAATGTTATGATTTATAAACAAAAAAGTCGTTTTTTTTTCTTCTTTTTGTTGCAAAAATTTCTTTTAATCTGTAAACGGTCAGTTGATAACAATTTTTCGCTTCCTGAAAATCAACCATTTGTTGGCTGCATTTATTTATGAGAGTCTAGTCTCTCTTTCGACGGTCGTTGAAACGAACATAAGAAGTCCAATCGATCGATGTGATGATGTCTGTGATGATATTTGTCTACGGCGTCTACCACTTGATTTTATTTTTATAAAAACACTGCCGAAAGAAAATAAAAAAAAATTTTTTTTTGTTCTTAAATATATTTTTTATTATCGTGACCCGTTAAACATTATCGAGACCCTGGAACTTCGCCCGTCCCCTTCACATTCTTCGTTTTGCTGGTTTTACTATTAAAATATTACGGCGGCAGTATGCTGGGCGAATATAATCCAAATGCACTGAACTAAGCTGTGTACTACGAGTACATTGAAACATGATGACTTTTTTCTTTAATTTATTTTTTATTGGCAATTTCTTTATTTATAAACAAAAAAAAAAAAAAAAAAAACAAAAAAAAATAAATAAAAGAAATGGCTGATGCAACATATTTACCAACTAAGGTTGCCAGATGTTAAGAAGAAATTTCAATTAAATTTCATGAACAATTACAACAAAAATGTGTGATTGTGCCTTTGTTAAACAATTAAAAAATAAATATTTTTGTATTTAAAAGCAAAAAATAATTTTTTAAGAAAAGCATTTTTTAACTGAAACCCTACAATATCTAAAGATACAACATATGTATGCACGTTTTAATGAACCTGTAGGCAAATAAAATAAATGAATTGAAAATTGTTAATAAAATAAATAGAAAAATATCTATCTATCTCTCTCTCCCTCTCTCTCTCTCTGGCTCACTATCTGTCGTTGATTTCAATCCTAAACTTTAGAAAAACTGTAAAGTTCAGAAAAAAAAAAGAAGAAAAAGAAATTATCAAAAGATGGTCCATTCCCTACATGAAATAGCTGCGTTCGTTCGTCTATTTGTGTTTACAATCACAGCAAACATCGTAACGAACAAACATAATTCATCTGCACTCGTGTACAAAAATAACGATTTGGGTGGACTTTAAAAGAGAAAGAAAAAAAGAAAAGCAATTTACTGACGTTTTTTGTTAATTTTTTAATTTCATTTCAATTCAAGCATTGGACATGATCAATAAACAAATTAAAATGAAAAAATTAAAAGTATTAAGCGTAAGCTGGAGATGTTGTCATTGTATTGGCTTTTAATTTAAATCGAATTTCAAATTACAGCATTTAAAAAAAAAAAAGAAATACACTCGAAGAAATACACTAGAATTTATATATGACTCTTGGGTTTCGTTATGTTTTCTAGATTGAAGCCAATATGATGAAACGCAATTCATAAAACATTATTTTCTTAGTTTTAAAAATGAATATCACAACTCCAGTGTAGACAGTATGCTTCAAAACTGCCTAAAACGGCCATAGTAGCGATATATGAGGTGGGTTTTGTATTGCAACACTAGTTCTTATCTGTTCTCTCTTCCAGGTCTAAGGATAGCTTACATTGATTATTAGCCCTATAGAATTACGGTCCAGCTACAGCTTTATGGTATTTGCAGTACAAACATTTGATTTCATTATAGAGGAGCGTAAGATAATACCACGCCTTATAGGGAAACTGCAAAAAATTGTTGGCACAATCGTAGTATATATATATAATTGGTCATTACAACCCTTTAGTCAGGATTATGGACCTAGTTTCTCACACTACTTATGTTGTGTGTGTTAATTTTATACATGAATGGCGGGACCTACAGTTTAAAATCGACTCCGAACGACAGATTTTTTGAGAAACTTTTCATGGCAATTTTG
>QOCX01000393.1:0-25186 GCA_005959815.1 Sarcophaga bullata | reverse complement strand
TCTCAGAGTTTTTGCCAGAAATCTGCTGACAGGAAGTCACCGAAAAAAATTCTTTTTTATATTTTCATTTTGATGTCTGACCTGGGATTTGAACCGTCGCCGTTGTACAATAAGCCAACACACTACTTACAAGACTACGGCGATTTCGATCGTTGTTTGTAAGAATAAAAAAGGCACAATTGTCCAAAAACACTAAAATTTTGATAATGCTCCCAGCTAATCGTTGCTTGCTATTGATTTTTTGGCCCCTTATTTCACCCCGTATGAATTTTTCTGCCACAAAAATGTACGATAGTGCAAGATAAAAGCTTCAATGCAGAAAGACACCAAAGCTATACTAAAATGTGTTAATCAGAAAAGCTTTTGTAATTGGAAAATATATCGATAAAAGGATAGTATCGGCATTACTTTGATTGGAATTAAATTAATTTTTTTTTATATCTTTTTTCCATTTTTTTTTTTCTTCTACCTTAACCCTATGATTCATGTTTAGATTAATTTCAGTGATCGAACATTGAGGTCTCATTATTTTTCATATTAATTTCGTAAACTTTTTGTGATTAATTATTTAAAAACTATTGAGTATGCTGTAAATGATTTTTCTCAGCGTAAATCACTTACATTTTTGCCGCCAAGCCAAGTGGTTTTTTTTTACAAAATGTTTGTCGTTGTTTTTGTTGTTCAAAAACAAAAATTTTTTTTTTTTAAATATTCAAAAGTTAAACAACATTTCAGTTAATAATGCCACTGAGTTACTAAACAAATATCAGCAGCAACAACAACAACAATGACCATTTACAGGGTCATTGATGTTGTCCGCTTAAAAAGAAATACAAATACAACAACAACAGTATTGTTTATAATGACAGACAGACGTCAAGTGCTTTTCATCTTTCATGCCATACACAGTAGCTGTGCATTTTAAATAGCTTATTTTGTTTGAGATATGCGTGTGAGTAAGCCTGGTCCCCAACTTCCCTTTTCGATATCGATATTGTCATTATTGAACTTTAACGAGGTACGAACTTAATAGGTTCGTACTTATATTGGATTTATTTTTTTTTTGAATTCAGATTGAAATGAGGATTTTCATCATTTTAAAAAGTGTATGTTTTTCGGTACGTTGATTGCTTTAAAGTGGCCAACAAGTTGTTGATAAAACACTTGAGAAGTGTCGTAGGAACTTAATGAAATAGTACAAAAGTACCATTTACATGCCTGTTTTTGTGTTTCGGTGTTCAACACAATTTTTTGTTTGTTTGTGAATTGTATTGGAATTCATGGGTGGTTTTTAAAGTGTACAACCATTGGCAACCACTTGGTAATAAATGCCATCATAATCCAGAAGCACTTTATGAAATCGGATCATTGTAACAAAAAAAAACCAAAAAAAAAGAAGATCGATGATCTTTTTATCTTCAAAGTGATAATTCACTCAACTCAATAGACATCAATTTACCAATTTGAAATCACAGAATAATTAATTTGGGTGATAAGAAAGAAATTACTCAACTCTATGACATTGGCATCACAATTCTTGGACTTATAAAAGCTATTTTAAATATTATGCGATTAGCCGATAACAACACTCAATACATCAACTAATTAGTGACTAATTCATCAAACAAATGCAAGTATACATCATATGTGTATACACAATTAGTCATAAGAACCATTTAGTCAGGATTACAATCTAGCTTCTCACACCACTAACGTTGTATGTGTTAATTTTATCTAAATTTAAAGTCGACTCCGAACGACAGACGTTTGAGAAACTTTTTATGGCAATTTTATTTACTCTCAGAGTTTTTGCCAGAAATCTGCTGAGAGGAAGCTGCCGAAGAAATATTTTTTCATATTTCGTATCGTTCGAGACGTCTGAGCTGGGGTTTAAAGCGTGGCCTTAAGTCTAATAAGCTAACACACTTCTTACTAGATTACAACGACTTCATAAGTTTCAAACTGGTAAATAAGTTTGCACATTGTACATCATATTTCAGTTTTAAGGACTATCAGGGAAAAGAAATTGGCACCCAACAAATTTGCGTTCTTTAACCAGATAACATTGATTTAAATTAGGAATCGTGCTGAGAAAAACATTAAACGATGTTTTATTTTAGGACGAAATTTATTAACTGCAACCCTCACAAGGTGGTGCTACATCTAACTTAACAAACGAAATTTCTGGGAAGAATAATTTTCGAATTTGACCACCTATATCGGTAGATCCTGGCTCATAGACAATTTTGATTAATACGTGATTGAAGTAAAAAATCGACATAAAAAATTTGAAAAAAAAAAAAGTTTTAAAACACTTTCGGGAGAACTTACAGCACTTACTTTATGATTGCAACAAACGTCAAATACTAATTGCACACATAAGATGCTAATGAAGAAGCTGGTTCGATTCTTACCATACTAAGTATGGAATTGACAATGGGATGCACAATACATCAATAGTAATCTTCATTACAATATATTAGAGTTAGGTTAGGTGATTTGAAAGGATTTTATGATTTTAGAGTTTTATTGCAGCATTTGCGATCGTTGTCCTCCCCAAATTGTCACCAGAATGACTGTTAAAGATCCAGATCTATTATTTTAACTGTATGGACAAAATTAATATATACAACATAAGTGGTGCGAGAAGCTAAGTCCTAATCCTAACTGAAGTATAGTGACCAATTAAATAAGTAAGTAAAAGGCTAATGTACCAAAAGACTAGAGGATATTTCTATCGCCATAAACGACCGTCGAGATAATAGGTACTTGCGAATAATAAATGAAGAACGCGCAAAAATAGCTTAAACTTACCACAAACATGATATAATCAAACAACTGTTCCATGTACAAGCATTACAGATGCGATCAGGCTTATGCACGATGGCAATGAATGCACTTGCTGCAAATATGACGTTCATAGTGTTCTCAGTATTTGAGCATGTTATATGGCATGTTTTTCATTTTGATTTGCATTTCTAACCCTATAAAGTCCAACTCACACAACAATTAAAGCCGACTAACTATTAACAAGGAAGATAAGCGGTTTGGACGCTAAAATCAATGCGAATTTTTTGAACAACACTTTTTACTACGAACGAAGTTCATTTCTCAATTGATGGATATGTGAACAAGGAAAAATTGTAGTATATGGGACTCAAAAAAACTGCATGTGATTAAGGAAAAGTATGGATTATGGTTAAGAGTTGTCATTGGGCCGCATTTTTTCGAAAGAGCTTTTTGGCAGTATGATAATCGACTTTCTTTGGCATGCGGTTAAAGATTCTGAACTGATAGACGTGAGAGAAGTTTCCAGAAAGAGTACTTTCACGTTTTGGGGGCATGGATTGACAATCAAAGTCATGTGATTTAACGCCGCTAGGTATTATTTTTGTGCGGTTATATTAAAGACCGTGTCTGCGCGTATAATGTCCTAAATACCGCTCGTAAACGTATGTTTTATTTGTGTTTACACCTCAACACACTTTGTTAGCCTAAAAGATACAATTTCTATTAAAATATAGTGAAAAACAAATCAACCTGCCCGTGTTTTTCATTAGTACCGACAGTGCCGCAGACAATCGTTCTCAATTTGACAGATGGCTGACCTTTAAAGTATAATGAAATGGACACAAGCCACGTAAGGTGCGCTTTATTTTAATTAAAATTTCAAAATGGGTTTTCGTTAACTGGTTGAAAAGAAGTTCTTTACAGATAAGAGGCTGAAGGTGTTTATTTCGAGGGATGCGAACAAAGCTGGCTCGTTTTAATGAATTAAATTTCTTGATATTTTTTTTTAGCGATTTTTAAAAAAGTTTCCGCGCATAATTTCCATTGAAATTTTACGTTTCCATTCATAGAGATTATGTGGCTTGTGATATGAAAGATAAAATTTTTATTCTGCGTACAAATGAAGGGAGAAAACGACAAAAAATTTCGATTAACACATCGTAAAAAAATAGCAAAAAAAAAAACTATTTAACATCTAAATAACAATCATAATTAAAATAATAATAATGAATTAAATGTTATTAACAAAAGAAAAAAAAAAGGAGGAAAAATAAAAAAATTGTTAGCAACTAACCTGGGTCCATCATATTTTGATCGTAATACTCAATGATGAGGCTGTTGAAAACTAAATTCAAACGTTGGAAATTAAAGAAAACTAACAGCTTGAACTGCTAATTACAATGGTTGATTGGTCGGTTGGTCGGTTGGTTGGCTGTTTAAAAAATGGGTCAAGGTTAAGGTGGTATTAGCTGCGTTATTAGTTGACTTGTAATAGAGCAGAGAGTATTATTCCATGACACAAATGGATGACTAAGGCTTTGGTAACTTTGAAAGTGTTAAAATCAAACACTTAAACGGTACCACCGAAAATCAATTTTTTTCTATTTTCGCGTTAAAACAAAATTAATGAAAAATAAACTATAATCGGTTTTGGTGGCAATTTTTTAAACTTTTAATTTGTTTTTACTTAAAAAAAAAACAATTTATTTTTACTTTTTTTTCTTTAACTTGAAATCAATTTTAATTCACACGTTTTCATTATTCGATTCTTTTGTTTGATTTTCTTTTTTCTTCTTTATTTTTTATAGCAATCCAGACAATTGTTGTTAAGCTGATGCTGACTGTTCTTTTCAGTATTTTTGTTTTTATTTTTTTATCCAGTAAAGAAGCAGAATAAGAAGAAAAAGCACACAATTTGTGAATAATTAGCACGCACTTTACACCTTCGACTTGATTTGATTTGACTTTTTTTAATTTTCGTAAAAAGCAAAATAAAACGAGAAAAACTAATCGCAAATTGATAACAAATTGAATAATTTTAACACTTTCCCGTTGCCGTTGTTGTTATTTTTTCTTTTTTTGTTTTTTGTTTTCACTTGGTTTTTATTAATTAAATACTGAAGACGACCACCCGTAATTCAAATTTAAATTTTATAATTTCATTAAAAAAAAAAGAAAAAAAAAACAAACAAAAAACACGAAGAAATATCACAAATTTGCTCTAAAGCCCCGTTTTAGAATTTTCATTAAGCGTCGTCGTAAAATGCATTTACCGCCGTATCTTGTTTGCTGTTTTCAAATCATTTTCCAGTCATTATTAGTCAGTAATATTCATTGATCGTTTTCAAATATTGTTTTTGAAATTAAAATATGCTGCGCTCTTGCATTCAAATTTTTATTCTTATTATTGTATATGCGTGCGTGTATGTGTGTGTGTGTTTTTTTTTTTGTTGCTTTTGTATTCGTTCCGACTTGTTGTTCTTCGTCAACCGTACTTGTTGCGACTAATTTCAGGCGTAGCGATCTCGCTCTGTTGGCATCACTGACGATGACGATTACGCTGATGTTGAATGATGCTGCTGATCGATCAGTAACCCATACACAAAAACAAAACAAAACCCCAAACGGCGAAGCACATACACAAGCACATTCATGTATTTCAATGATTGTGCGCTCCCTCACTCAACTCAACCAACCAACCATTCATGCAGACTACAAAAACAACATAGGCAATGATCATGAATATATTTTTGTTGTAGGGAGCACAAGCACAATACGTGTGTAGTGGTTGTTTTACACTACTCTTGGTTGGCTGTTTTCTAAGTATGAGTAGCCCTTAATGGCGCTGTTTCGTTTTGTTTTTTTTCTCTTTTTTTGTTGGTTGGCTTGTAATTTCTGGTAGAATAAAGCGGTTTAGGTGAGGAGAGTACAATACAAACATGAAGATCATCTTCTTGTTTTGTTTGTGTTTTAGGAAACAGGGTATTGCAGCAAATTTAAGAGGCGTTAACAATAAATGGGAGTCAGTTTAAGCGTTTGCCTTTTAGGTGTCGATTTTCAATCAAATTTTATGAATATTTTTCAAGATGTTTTCTCAATTTAAGTTAAAATAAATTGTGAAATAAAGATTTTTAAACTTTAAATTTTAACACAGAAATTCGCCAGAATTTGTTTTATAGAGTGCCTCAATAGGCCGTCAATTTATTTAAAAATTTGATATGAAAGCCTTAAATTATTATAAAATATTATTATAAAATATCTGGCAAGTGTCTCCACGATTCTGGTGACAACTCTTTCCAGTTTTTATTAAATTTTCAATTGTGTTGCTAATATCTGATCTCAAAGAAGGAAATGGTGCATAGTAAATAATTCAAATCTAAATTTATTATGAACGCGGTGCTCATCTATTGAATGCCTAAGAATACCTTTATTATTTCTGGGTTAATTTATAACGAATGTTGTTCACTGTCTTTCCAATTTCTCACTGACTTTATAAAGTAAAATTATTTACTTTCGTAAATTCTAAGATTACAAACGAAGTAGTACAATGGATTTAGACAGAACGCAACCAAGACATTCTTAAATCCGCTACTCCTTAGCTTCATGAGTGTCAAATATTTTAAGTTCATATACCTCTGTAAACTAAACTGGAATATGAATACGCAATCCTCTACTACCAATAAGGCCGCTACTGCTCTTTATTCCTGCAATGGCAAAACGCTTAAAATAAACAACACGACGCTGAAATCAAGAGCAGTTTGCTGTTTGGCAGTGGTTTGGAAATTGGTTTTGGATAAAAGCTTTAGGAATAGAGTTTGAGTGTATTAAGAGAATGCTAATGATCAGGCTGCTTTTAGAACTACATCATCGAAGGCATTTCTTACTTCTAACTATCATGTTAGAGAATCCGTGACTATAATATCAGCCTTCGTATGTCCTGGACTCTGCTACATTAAAGGTAACAACGAAGCTAACGAAAGAATTCACACGTGACGAATTGCATACGTCAAATTGGCATTACTCTGCTGAGGACAGGCTTTGCTTTGCTTGTTTGCAAATTAAAGGTGAGGTTATGAATCCTCTTTATAGAGGCCAGACAAAGAATGATAGTAGTTCGGCACTTGAGAACCTGAGACGAAGTATTCTTAAACATCCAAATATTTATACTTTATAAAGCTCGTTCACACATATTATCTCGGGGTGTATATCGATTAGAAAAAAATGTCCGAAAGTTTACACAAAAATTCTATGAAACTAATAACTTCGTTACCACTATGGTAGTTTTATGCCACTTGGTGTTTTTGTCAAAAATCTAAAATTTAATCCCTTAAACTACTACTTCTGTGAAATATCCCATCAACTACGCCTATGTGACATCCATTTTTTTATTAAAAGCTCACTGCAAACGTGTTTATTTTCTCCCACACAATTTTCTTTATATCTCTTTTAATATCAATACTCGAGAGAGAGGAGAAGATCAGCATTGTTGCCGTAATTAGTTTTAAATTCTAATTTTAGGTATTTAATATTAGGGAATAACTCCAACCTACAATGTTTATATATTTTTTTATTAAAAATATATTTCATTTAATATATTTTAAATGCTTTGTACTTTTTTTTAAGTCAATTATACATTCTTTTAATTTTATTTGAAGAAAAACTAAATATTTCAAGTAAAAACTTTTGTCGACCAGTTCCGGTTAAGTGAGGTTATCACTCGCGGATTGGATCCAAAATAAAATAATTATTTGCAAAGCATATGTATTTCCAAAACACTTAATTACAATGGAGAGAGATTTCAGTTATGCATCAAACTATCCAAAAGTAATCTAAGGATAGTAATTAGCGTTCTGACAAGGCAATAAAGACACAAAGAACACTTTATTACGATAGGAATTGTTCAAAGTCAAAATGGAAAGATATAATGACACTCGATAACCATCCTTTAGACAGATTGAGGACAGTATAATAGATCGCAATGCTTTAGCTCATAAATGTGAGAATAATTCACGTTATAAAAATGCTTTGGACCAAGTTCGCAATTCGATTTAAGCTGGTAAAAATATTCCGAATATTAATGATGACAAAGTGGACATAATAATTGCAGAGATTGTGTATAATTCATCAATCCTGGTAATTGGCAAAAAATTCCAAGTCATCGACCCAAAAAATGCCAGTCATCAAACAAAAAACAAAAAATGCAAATCATCGATCTAAAAACTACATACATCGACCACCAATGGAAGTCATCGACAAGAAGAATGCAAGTCATCGGCCCAAAAAAAGCAGGTCTTTCAACCAAAAGATGCAAATAATCAATCAAAAACCCATGTAAAGCTTGTCAATCCAAGTATATTTGAGGTAATCTATAGTTTTGTTGCGTACTTTCTATTACGCTGATCGCTGCTGGAATTTAACATCAGCTCTTGAAAGGATCTTTTACAACTGCTGTATAAATTAGAAGCCATGCCGTAATCCCGACTGAAAGGTTGTAATGGCCAATTATGTATGTATAAATTAAGTTATCCTCTCTGGTTCTAGTTTTACGGCTTCTAGGATGTTGTTTGACAATTATATTGGTACCTTGTCGCATTAAGTTTTCCAGTGCGCTGTAAATTTTGAATCTAGAATATCCAAGTAGTTTGGAAACTATTGATTACTGCCTCTAAAATGCGCAGAAGCATTATAGAAAATAATTTAAATTTACATTGAAAATATTTAAAAAGGTATAAAATTTCCAATACTTTGGTAACTTTCTTTGAGTTTTACATAATAAGTCAAACTTGGCAACACTGTGAGACACTTAACACATAATCACACGCATACACATCCGCAAGCGAATAAGATTTGAAAAAAAAGAGTTGATGAGAGTGAATGAATGAGTGGAACACAACAACGACAAAAACAATAACAGCAATAATATTAACAACGGCAGAGAACAAAAGCAATCGGGCGGAGTCAATATTGAAATGCATGAATGGCCAATCTAAAGCCAGTAAGCGTAACCGTAATGCACACATACACATAGCCATCCATTAATTCTCATACACTGTGATTGGTGTTGTTGTTTGGATATTCATATGCAACGGTGGGAATTAAATAGAAAGTGAGCGAGTGTGATGACATGCAAGATGTGAAGAGAGATCTTTTTTCGCTTTTTTTTCTCTTTCTCTTTTTTTACATTTCAACACATTGTTTTTGTTTGATACACAGAGTGTTGTGATATCGTGTTTTCATATCACTTGAATGCGAGAATTCCTGCTAAGTGTGTGTGTGTGTGTGTTAGTGAGTGTATGATATATTTATCTCAATGTTATTGTTGTTACTGTCACTTTTGCCATTGTAGGCGGAGCAGAAATGATTTTGTTGTTGTTACGATAAAACGTTGACATATCCATTCTCAACTGGACGTAACGTTGTGTTTTTATTGTTTTTAATAACGATTATCGATCGTGTGGATGGACGGAAGCCCATCGCAATGTTATCATCGTTATCCTTTAATTGCACATGATAACGATTATCTATGATCTTAAAGGTGATGGTTGGTTGTGGTAATGTTCTGTAATTAGGATTTAAGTAACGTTTGTGCGACAGTATTTTATATTTCCAGGCAATTGTAATAAAAAATGGATAAAACAAGATGGCAACATTTTTATTACAAAAAAGTTAATTTTGTAATCTTCTGTTTTATATTTTCTCCTGAGACACTTATGCACTTGATTGACAATATCCAAGGTACGTGAGTTAGATCTATCCGTTTGTAACGTGACCTAGAATGGGCGTGTTAGTTGGTCCTTTCACGCCACCACAGCCATATGGTGCCTGATATTAATGAATTTTTGAATTTAAAAGTATATATGATACTCGTCAGGAAAGGCCAGCTTGTATGAAAATATTTCAGGAAAAATTTTTTCAAAATGATTAATCATGGCCAGAACCTATAAGGAAAACCCCATAATTTTTTGAAAATTCAGTCCTCAGTTTATTCAAATCAAGTAAAACACCCTGGTTGGAGCATTACGGATTAGGGTACATTTGCTTCGCATGGCATAGGTATGCCTATTAAAATAAACGGAAATATGCGCACGATGATTTCGATATTTCTAGAAACCACTTGGAGCAATATGACTCCAACTTCGTGCAGAATTATGATCCCAAAAGCTCTTTAAAAGTTCTTGGAACTTTTGGATTGGTCAGTTTAGAAATTTGACTGAAATTCCATGGAACGTTCCTATGGAATGGAATAAAGTTCGATCTCTTACGAAAAACTGTGGAGCTAAAATCGAAAAAATCTTGAAAATATGGTTCGCATGGTCGAAATTGTCACCAGAAACAAAGACTTCAGCAAATTTTTGTTCTTTATCGAAGTACCTTAAGAGAGGAAATAATAGCGAAAGTGTTACTATAAGCATTACGTGACTAAAATTGTGAAAAAGCGCGGAAACATTGTAGTCTTTGCACAATAGTAATACGCAAATAAATGTAATAAATGTAGTCTTCGCGGTGGGCATACACCTTTCACAAATCTTCAGCATCTTATACTGTATGTTGCCTTTTAGTTCTTAAAGTACCGAGCGTTTTCAGGTGTTATTTAGTCGATTTCGGCTTCTTGGTGTTAGTGTTGCGTTAGAATATCTTCTGCGGCATAGCATGAGTTTTAGCGTGGCTATATTCGACACTTTCCGGATATGCATTCTGCAAAGTAGACTTTACGTATGTGTTGAACATTCTAAGCTTGGTTTGTTTATATTTACCAGCTTCTCTATATTGATTGTAAACATTCGGATAACGCTCTCGCCTGGTTAGGCCTTTTGCGTACCTGGCAAAGTAGGAAAGTTTACTCAATTGTTACTGGCCTAGATTATACACTTCCTAATGGAACGTACTTCTAATTCGAAAATCGGACATATAGTTTAGTTTCCGGTTCTTCTATATACGTATAGAAGTCGATGTCTAGAGCCATTCGCGTAACAACAAGCCCCTACGGGCATATGCGCAATGGTTCCGTTTGTTCAAGAGATCAGAATTTCGATGCAATTGATTGCGCGTGATACACTTAGACACCCTGCCGAATAATACCGCGTTAAGTTAGAATTCATATTTCAATTATTCTCTGGTTCATCACCAGTACCGCCTCATACCAAGCCCATATCATAAACGATTGGATGAAGGGCATGATTTCTAATGTTCTTGTAGGTGAGGTTTCCACAGAACAAATAATCATTTTAAATTGGAGCACAAATCAATGGGCTTTACAAGAGTATAACGAAACACAGTAGTATCAGGTGTCAGGATTTACAGCCACTTGAATATAGAAATTTATTTCATTTAGAAAAGACCCGTTTAAGTACTTCAATCTACCCAAATAGTACTGATGGGTTACCTTTTTATCTGCGTTAAGTGGCCGTTCTACATATTTACATGTATGTGTACAATGTAGATACATGCATATATGTGTACGTAATAATTGTGTGATGATCGATGACTTCATCTGGACAAATTTATGCAGCATTAAGTGTCAAGTAGTGCTGCTGCAATGGACTGAATTATTACAAATGAGAGATAAGAATTGAGATGTTAGTGTGTGATGGTATATGGGCATGTGTGTGTATATGAAAGGGAGCACATGCGTAGACAATTTGACGCTTCCGCATGTTTGGGATCGCCTACCGAAAAAATTACAATAAAAAATTTAAAGGACACTTATTATTGCGATGTTTTTTTGAATCTCTTACCCAATAAAAACAAAAACCATATGCATTAATTTACATTTACACACACGGTATATGCATACATATGTACATACATACATACAGTATATGTGAATATATTTTCTTGTCATGTAACATTACCACATCAGTTTAATACAGACAAGAGAGCACCAAACAAGAGAGTGTGTATGTGTGTGTTTGTCTATAGAGCATCATCCTTTTGATATTTGATCTGCGGATCTGCTACATGTTGTTCGTTAAGTGTGAACAATAACATCAGATTTCACAAGTCGGCCACACTCACTATACATAGATTGTTGTCGGTTACTGTTTGGTCTGTCCCTGCTCTGCTCCATCATACATACATCGTTAGTATCATTCGTTGTCATAAAATTAAAAATAATTTTCATTTGTTATGCTTTTCGGTCCTCTTTATATTTTTATTTCAATGGTTTTGAATAATTTTTTGTTTTGTTTTTATTTTTGAGAAATATCTTTCATTCGGTGGCTTCAAAGTCAAAAATGTCAACTAATTTGTTGCTCCAAACAAATTTAATGGAATTCTCTTGCCGATACAAATATTTCGGTATCGTGGCGAATCCAATTATTTTGTAAAATAATATAAAACACATTCAATTTGTTAATGTTCTTTTATACTATACATGTACATATGTATGTATGTATCTATGTATGTATGCATAGAATATACAATTAAGGGGTAAAGGGGTATTTTTTTAAAGGGTTACAAAATCTATTTTGAAATAAAAGTAAAGAAAAGTATCGTGGTAGCCATTTAGTGACAAGCCACTACCATCTAAAGTGTCATTTGTTTACTGAAAGCTTTGTCGTTTACGAATATGGCTTTAAACGATCCAAAAAACCTATAAAAACATTGAAAACTTATTGATGACTGAAACATGACAATTTTTTGAGCATTTCAGATTAAGATAGAAAGAAATTTGAAGAGGTTGAAATCTGAAAATGTCACATTTGTTTACAAAAGCGTAAAGGATAATCCTCTATTCTATGGAGTTTTCTTTAGCTATTGGGTCTATCATACGCCTCTATCCGTATCCAACTAAGCTGTCAATTCATAAATCTACAGAAGCTGTTTACAACACTGATTTTACGAACAAAATTGTCTTAAACGATGAATCTAATTTGAAAGAAGGGAAGTAAAATTTGGTGCTCGGAGAACCGAGAAGTGATAGTGAAGAACTCCTTGCATTTGCGCATTATGGCATTTATTTATCCTAGAAGAACTTTAAGCGTTAATTCAGAGCCGTTTGGCCCTATGATAATAGACTGATTGTGTTTTGAACGATATGTGATTTCAACAATACGGCACCAAGAGCACAACCGATTTTGACATTATTGTATGAAAAGTTTTCAGAATTCATATTTTTCATATTTTGGAAACGTTAATTGGCAACCACGATCATCTAATTTGCTGTCATTAAACCTTTTCCTTCTAAGAAAAAAAAAAAAACCCCTGTCTACAGTATAATATTCAAGTACTCTACACTGTTTTCGCTTTACGTTTTAACCTATAAAAATACAACGTTTAAAAAGCAACATTCATTAAGTTATAGTTAAAGTGCAGAAAAGTAGTCGAAAGCTTACTCAAAAAATTTTCAGCTTCAACCCAATCGGAGGCGACTATTCAAATGATAATGACAAATTGGAGTCACCGTAGTCTAGTAGGTAGTGTGTTAGCTTATTAGACGAAAGGCCAGGGTTCGAATCCCGTTCAGGAACAAACAGAAATATGAAAAAAATATTTCTTTGGCGGTTCCTCTTAGGCAATTTCTGGAAAAATTCTGAGGTAACAAAATTGCCATGAAAAGGTTTCTAAAAAATCTAAGTTCGGAGATCTTTAACTGTAGGTTGCCGCCGTCTGTATAAAATTAACACACACAACATAAGTGGTGTGAGAAGCCAGGCCGTAATCCTGACTGCAGGGTTGTAATGGCCAATTATGTATGTATGACATATTGGTGATTCGTGCATAATGGCAAGGATAAAGCATCAGAATGAATTAAAACCTTCAGCCAAATCATAGCTTTTAGTGTATTTTAGTTAACTTTACTGTTATAACTGAAAAATGGATAACCGTTAACAAGATTTTACAAGAGCGTAGAGACATTTTTTAAGAGTAAAAACATGTTTGATAGTATATAGTTGAATCTCCACTATCAATATGAAGCCTTGTCTAAGAAGTTAGAAGCTGTTTGTGACCAACAATACTAAGAAAACGGGATAGACTGATTTCATCTCATTTTACGTCAAAAAGTTTTTACACATTGAGATTTGAAGGTTTTCAGGGAATAAAAGTTCTGGAGGATGTAACAGGAAGTACATGTGCATATGAAGAATTTTTAAATATAATCATACACTTTGAAGTGCCGTTATATCTGAAAATTGCATGTCCTCCAATATGAAATTTATTTATTAGAACACAATATCATTTATTTTAAATTAAATTACGAAATATTACGAACTAAGTAACTTAGGCCTTGTGTGCTCGGTGTAAGGTAACAGGCTCGAGCCTCTGTTGGGTATCGAACCCAACACTATACACTTAACTACCACGCCATCTGGAATATGAAGTCGATTTTAAGGCATTAATCGAAATTTGTTCGAAAAGGAAAAGAAAAGGTGTGTACCAATGTGGTACCGTCAAAATATAATTCAGAAAAAATAATTATTCTAAAAGCTGTTGGCTCGTTAATTAAAGAAAAATTAAATCTAATGAAAGGCAAGAGACCGCCTTTTGAAATTATATTTCAAAATAATTTTTTTTTCAATTTTTTCTTCAAAAAAAAATTAATTTAAAAACCAACAATAAAATGAATGAATTCAACACACACCTTTATTTGCTGGGATCTTCCTATTTGTTTCCACTTTTCAAATTTTTTTTTTGTCAGAGATGGCAACCATTTTGTTGTTGGCTCTTAGGTCCCCAAAGAAATTTTGTAACACACATACATAACAACCGCCAATACAAATATGCGATTAATATCTTCGAGTACAAGTATTATTCACATTCACAATGTTGTCTATATCTCACCAGGTTATATGTATGTATGCATGTATGTATGTAGATGTACAAAATTAAATTTTGTGAATGTTTATTTGAATATCTGATTATGATTTTTGTTGTTATTGGATGTTTTAAACTGAATAAAATAATTAAAAACAAATAAACAACAGCCCGTTAACAAAATACAACAACAAGGAATATAATCACAACAAAATCTTGTATACATCAACTAATTGCAAGACAAATAACATTATTTTTGTTGTTGTTGTAAATCACTCTTTTTTTCATAAAATTTTTGTGTTTATACAGTGTTGGACGAAACAAGTTTTGGATTTGTTTTTTAAGGAAATTAATTCTTAATTATTAATTTTAGAAATTCGTAACAGTTTGTCAGCACAAACATGCTGCTATAAACACAATAAATGTAAAGCAGCAAACACAACAATTTCTTAAAAATAAAGCAACTCAAGCAAATTGTTGTCGCAAGATTACTGTGTTTGCTGCGTTGCATTTAAAGTGTTTATAGCATAAGTGTTATATGTGTTGCAAAAGTGCTGCCTCACTATTGGTACAGATACCCCGTGTTTTGATAGGATTTTTGATTTTTTTTTTTACTTAATGCTTGATTATGTTAGAGGGTAACACTGTCTTTTTGTCTGTAGATTTCATGTCTCTCTTTTGACAAATTCTTGAACATAAAAAATCAACGCTAATGAAGTACAAATTGATTAGCAAACAAATTCATTATCCGTCACCTTGAAAGTCCTCTGGGAAAAATTGTGAGAGTAAATAAAAGATTGATTAAAATGACAGATTGATTGATGAAAAGTTTCTCAAACAGCTATCGTTCGGAGTCGATATAAAAATTATAGGACGCGGCAGTCATGTATAAAATTAAGAGACAACATGGGAGGTGTGAGAAGCTAGGTCGTAGTCCTGACTAATTGATTGTATTGATTAACTGCGCATGTATGTAGTTAAAATACTCTCTGGCCATATTATCTTATCTTTTTAAAATAACTTTAAAGCATAAAATTGAAGTGGCTTCAATTTTAACTTTTTCTAAACTTCACTGTAAAAAGTTTTGTATTTTTAATATAGAAAAATAAGACATACGAATAAAATGCAAAATAACAGCCATCATTAAAAGAAATACTGTTTGTTGTTGTTATTTGGTACGTGGTTCATAGAAGCAATGTCGTCTCGACCAGACCACCCAACACGATAAAAGTTCGGTGGTCGCTTTTTCTTTATTTTCGGTTTTTTCTTAAAAGGTTAAGAACCGGTTTTTTGTTAGAGAAGCGCTAAAATCAAATTTAAACAAATGGGGAGACCCAACGAAGACAACATATCACAGCACAGCACAATAAAATAAGTCAAGTCAAGTACAAATGGTGGTAGTAGCATTACGTTTATTGTGTTGTTGTTGCTTTAAGTGTTGTTGTACATGTTTTTGTTGGAATTTATAATCCTAATGGATTTTTATTTGTTTTTTCTTTTTTTTCCTTCTTCTTTTGACTAACATTTCTTTTCTTGAGTCTTTTTTAACTTTTCGAGCGCTGCTGTTATTGAATTGGGATGATGATGGTGGGGTTACATAGAGTATGGCAGTATGGTTGATTGGCAAAACGACGGTAGTCTATTTGTTGTATGTTTGTTTGTTGTTAATTGGTCGGTTGTCAGGCTTGGTTGACTAACCAGGTATTCATAAATAGAAAATAAATATTTAATAATGGTTTTCTAAACAAGTATTTCACAGTTTAAATGCATCAGGACAGGAGGTCAATGATAAATTCAAAACAATTCATATTTTATTTGTACATATATTTGCAGTGATTAAACCGAATAAATTTGTAAAAATTAAAACAAAGGGAGAGTAGCTAAAGTGAATGTCTACAGTCATCGAAACCCTGAGGAGTAATTTATTTCCTTATATCCTCTGCCATTGTTGTAGAGATCTGTTTATTAAGTTTCTTGTAAAAACATGCTAAAATGTTAGTATACCCTTACGAAGCTATTTTCGTGAATATATATTGCAATTCCATACCTATTGTGATCGTCCTAAAGGTAGAAGAAAAGAAGATGAAAGGTTTAGGGAAGGAAGAGTAAAACTTGACACAAAACAAAAAACACAAAGTGAGCAGGTATCTGCTACCCAGTAGCCACCCCAAGCACATTACAAACTTTAAAACAGCCTGAATATCGGTTCAGGTCACAGAGTTCAAACCATCAAGGAATCCCCAGCGGACAGTTACAAAGGAGGTGTTCTATAGTCTCTATCTTCCTGGAATCTATTCAAGATTCTTGTCAGCGATTCAATCTCTTAATGCTTCGCAAGAAGCCCAGTAATCAGTTTTTAACTAGATTTAATCAGACACAAAAGCAAGCTTGCCTTAACAATGTCTGCAGAAGACCATCGACTTTATAACACACAACAATTCGATATCCTTTCCGTGTCTCTTTCCGACAAGCCTGTAGATGTAGCAAATTGAAGGATAGAAAGGAATTCCAACCTAAGAGAAGTATTTGAAATCCTGGGGTGATAGATTTAGTCTGGTCCACAGGCTTTTATTGATTTCTTACGATCACGAACCAATCCTGATTACCCATTTGAAGGGGCTGAACTAACTAAGACCTCAAGAGCCTTTAAAAGGTTCTGAAAGATTAGGCGACCATCAATTACGACCAACTCAAATTTGGTAGACTTGCTTTTTTATTTTTTATTTATTTTTTTTTGCTTTTGCACTGCCTTATTAAAACCTCTAAAAAAATGCATTAATTTGCAAATGTCCTCACTCCTAATTCGTAGAGTTTTCTTTCTTGTCTATGCTTTCTTATTATTTGCAAAAGTTATGCCAGTATTTTGTAGGGTACCCCCTTTTTCTTTAAAATTTTATTGCAATGATCAAAAAAAAGTTTTTGATTCGTGTATTAAAACAGATTTGAAACATATTTTTTGTGGAGAAATTCAAATAAAACACTTTCCACTTTGATCTGACATTCAAAAAAACAACAATTCAATTCGAAGATGTTGTTGTATTGTTGTTTTCTTTATTTATTTAAAAAAATTTCTACCGAATTTATGATCCTTGACGGTTCCAATAACAAAAATTAGTTGTTTTTTTTGTCTTGTTTCTGTTTCCTTCTGATTGAATATGTATGTATCTGTGCACTTCCCTGTGATTGCGTTCTTATAAAAATATTGTCACCAACTGCTGCTGCTACACAGTTCCTGCTTTAATATCCAATTCAAAACTGAACCAAAGGAGAAAAGAGTGCCATAGAGTGACATTATGTAGCATATTCATGTTTTGTTTTTCGTTGTTTATTTTTGTTGCGGCATGGAAAAGTGTTGGAAATCGAGCAGAACATGTCGTTTATTTTATTTATTTCATTGCATTTCAAAATACTCGTTGCTGTATTGTTTATTTAAGTTTTAATTTTTTTTAAAAAAATGAAAACAAAACAAAAATAACGAAATTATTTTCTTTTATTGTGAGTGAGTATATCTTTTAAATTGAATTTGTTACTGTGTTTTCGTTTTCTTACAGATTCACAATGTTATTTAATAATTTCCATTTAAATTTGAATAAAATTAATTGCTTTTTTTTTGTTGTGAAATAACTTCACTTTTGCTAACAAATACATCCGCCAAAAATATTCTTTTAAGTTACCGCAAATTAAATTAAAGCGTTGCCTACAATGGAAATCGAAATTAAAATTTAAATTCCATGACTCGGTTAATTTCCTATTGCCATCACCGCCCATTACTTATAAGTTTGAAAGTGCTGTTCAATTTTCACGTTAACTTGTTACACTCAGATGCGTTTAATATTTTCACTTTATGACAATAAGCGGCTTCAATTAAAAGTTAGGCTCTTTACAATAGAATAGTAGCTTTACGAATGCGTTTTATTAGAATCTCTATCTCTATTTCCTTTACATGGTTTATCGATTCTTCCGCATATCCGCAATGAGCACCTTTTGATTCTTGCAATACAAAAACATTTCTCATTATGCACTTAGTTCATGCAGCCTTAAAAAGGTTCACCTCAATACGGGCAACACTTTTTTAAATTGAATTATGTAAGTGCGGAGAACTCATTCCATAGAATGTTGCAGATGACAATTGAACTGGATTACCATACATAACATAACATAATTGGGTATTACAACCCTTCAGTCAGGATTACGGCCTAGCTTCTCACACCACTTATGTTGCGTGCGTTAATTTTTACACATGAGTGGCGGGATCTACAGTTTAAAGTTGACTCAGAACGACAGATTTTTTGAGAAACTTTTCATGGCATTTTTATTGACTCTCAGAGTTTTTGCCAGAAATCTGCTGAGAGGAAGTCGCCGAAGAAAATGTTTTTTTTTCATATTTCGCTTTTGATATCTGACCGGGATTTGAACCGTGGCCATTCGTCTAAGCGCTGAAGTCACCTTAACAAATATTTTTTTTATTGAACCGTGGTCTAATAACCCAACACACTACCTACTCGACTACGGAGGCTTCATTATCATCTGCCTTAATCAGCGTAAAATTTTCTTCAAGTCAACTGATATATTTTGGTGGATTAGACTCAGATCCTTTCAACCATTGAAGGGTTGCTATACGAGTAACAAAAATTTTCTTTTTAATATCCGTCTTTCAAAATTATACTGTAAGATATGCATCTAAGCCAGCATTGTATTCGGAAGTTGTCATTGAATCAATTTATTTCGACATTATTTCAAGGATCTTTGGATATTCGTGCATTTAGAGAAACTGATTAATCGCTTCTCTTATTCGCAACTGTCTATGATATCTACTAGAGTGGCCATTAACTTCCTGCAGTATAAGCTTCTTATCAGAATGATACGCTTTCTTATCAGAAATGATAGAATGAATGTAGAATGCAGCTTGATCCTCAAATTTAGGGCCTTAGGAAGTAAAGTATACGTACATAACATACATAATTGGTATCACAACTCTTCAGTCAGGATTACGAATTAGCTTCGCACTAGTGAGAAGCACTTATTAATCAATACCTGCTATTAGATTTTATTGCACGACCATTTTCCAACAATCACGATACTTTACAGTGTTTTTTTTGCACAATTGACTGGCAAGGTTGCCTTTCGCTCTTTTTATACTTAATTGTTTATGATTTGTCAACTTCTAGAACTTTTTTGTTGAGTTTTGTTATTGTAATTCTTTTTATTGTACTTCTGTGTTGTTATTTTTGTGTTATTTCTTCACTCTAGAAGGTGGAATATGTTTAGTGCTTATTTTGTTTTCGTATTAATATGTGTACACAATGATTAGTACGCGCATATAACAATCCGTCTACTGGTCGGGTATAGTAGACTTAAAGAAATATTTTTTTTAGAATATGGATAGATTCAAGCTCACTTTTGTAGACTCCGCAGAGAACGAATCCCTAGAAGCAATGCTTGAAACCACCTCATCTTAAAATGGAAATTTAAAAAAATTATGGTCTTATTGCCTTACCTTGACAATAAATTGAATCTGCTTGTCGGAGAAATTTTCCTCGACATATCTCTGCATTTCACTGACACCTATAGGCTTTAGATTGCTTGCATAATCTGATGTTGAATTTTAATGTGAGTGAGAAATGTGGGTTGCACACACCGTGGCCGTAATCTAGCAGACAGTGAGTTGGCTCATGAGACGGGAACCCATGGTTCAAATCCCAGCTCATCTCTAACGAAACGAAGTATGAAAAAACGGCTTTTTTTTGACAATTCTTCTTAGCAATCTGGCAGTAAATAAAATTGACGTGAAAAACTTCTCAAACTGGTCGTTTGTGGACGATATGTAGGTCTGGAATATCTCCAGGTGCTGTGTTCTACTGCAACAGAGAGAAATCAAATTTTACTTTTAAGCCTTCAGAAGCAATAATAATGAAGAAGGAGAGCAGATAACGGAATATCTCTTGTATTACACTAGGGAAGAAGCAGATGCAAAGGATTCTTGATATCCAGAATTTATTGAACCACCTTATATAGCCAAAGATGATTTGAATAAAATTAGAAATTCATGCTAGAAACTGTAGACAAATGACGCACTTGCACTGGGTCCTATAAGTAATGAGATATAAGGTATACGTTTTAAGTTTGGGGCCAAAGTAATATAACCTTTGGATCACTTAAGTCGCTCCCGACCCTTAATTTGTAATCTGTTGTCTTCTCTTTACATATTATGAGTCTAGAGCAATACTAACCAAAATATATTTAACTTTAGACAGATTTTCCAAATTAGAAAGGTCACAGTATAAAAAAAAAAGAAATTCATTATCGCCTGTTTCCTGATCTTTATTCCTTGCTTTTGTTTAATCATTTGGCATTGCATGAATTTCTCTTTTCAATTTCAATTCAATTTTAAATAAAAATGAAAAAAAATAAAAAATTTAATTCCATCCTACCACCAGTGCTAGAAAACAACAATAACACGCGTTACTAGTAATCTATTGCATACACTCTATAACAATAATAAACACCACCACTGAACAAATGCCATGATAAAGCAGAAAAAACAAGAATTTGTTTTTAATTCTAAAATCGATTAAAATTTTTGTACAACAAATAAAAAAAGAAATGAAATGCTGCTGATAAATAAAGCTGAGAGGGCACTGGGTATACACAAACAATAGCAAAAAAGAAATAGGAAGCAGCCAAACGTTAGTGAATTAAAGAAAAATGCAATTTTTCTAAGACTTCAGTAAATACAAAAACAACACTGAAACTGAATGGAAGGAAGTGTTACAAACTGAAGCAGAGAATAGCACAAGGAAAACTAGGTATCAAATATCTGCAATTCATTGTTCGATTATTTTAGAAGAACCTCATCATCAGATGCGTTCAATTCATTTCATATCCATTATGCCATTATCATCCCTTTGTATAGCAGTGGTAACAGACAGGAACCCAATGGACATAAACCCTCCCCCATTTGTCCCGTCTGTCCCTGTTTCCATACCTAACCATATCTATCCCATACCAATAATATGACAGTTAAAGAAGGTAAGAGACACCTTTGAAAAGTAATAACCTCAAACACACACGACCCCAACACACAAAACACATATAGGCAAAAGTAAAAACGGAAAAAAAAACGGTAAACAACCAGTTCTCTAGCCTTTTTTTCTTTCGTTCTTTTTTATCATCAAACCATAACCCAATGCTTCAATTCATGATGGCTATGATGATCAACAATCACCACCACATCAAATAAAAGCTGACACGCAATATTATTATAGAAAAACGAATGACGGAATGAACGGATGGAATGAATGACGGAAAAAGAAATGAAAAATTTTCCAAAAAAAAACAAAAAGGTCACACACACAAAATGATGACTGGCGAAATTTTCATTTCATTTCAGTTTCTTTTTTTCTCTTTTTTCTTTTTCTTTTTTTCTGCAAATATTCTTCGTTAGAATCATAGATGATTGAGGGTGTATGTTTTAGATTTATATATTAGAATTTGCAAAAAAAACGAAACGAAACGAAAATTAAAAAAAGAAAGAAGAAAAAAAACGAAACGAAATAGAAGACAAAACATAATTTCAGCACGTAAAGGTGTTCTTTAGTTCAAGACGAATAAAAGTAACCATAATTGTCCTTCAACAATTTAGTGTCCACTGGTTCAATGAACAATCGACCAAAACTCTTAACCTTGCCTCCGTACGCTGCTGCAGAAGAATAATCGATTCAAGTCCCTCACAAGAACTCGACCTGCGCAAACTACTACTTGGGAAATTTAGGGTCGCGATTTGGGCTTGTATTCGTACAATTCGTCACCGTAGATACTGAAGGTAAACAACATAGACAATGGCGACCACAATGAATTGGGATCGGAGAAACTGATAATTATTCTCAGTAAAATCGTTGTAGTCTAGTAGGTAGCATGGTTGGTTAGCAGGCATGAGACCATATCAAACCCAAATCAAATCTCTTCAACAAAACAAAATCTGCAGAAATATTTGCTCGGCGCTTCCTCTCAAACAGATTTCTGGCAAAAGCTCTGAGCAAAATAAATTAGCCATGAAAAGTTTCTCTAGAGGTAATGGTTGCCTTATTAGATGTGAGACCACAGTACAAACCCCAGCTCAGACATCTCTAACTAAACGAAGAATGAAAAAGATTTTCATCGAGGCTGCCTCTTAGCAGATTTCTGGCAAAAACTCGGAGAATAAATAAAATAGGCATGAAAAGTTTCTCAGTATCGACTTTAAACTGTAGTCCTGCTGTAGGTCCTGTATGAAATTAACACATACACAACATAAGTGTATAAGAAATTTGGTTGTAATCCCGACTGAAGGGTTGTAATGACCAATTATGTGTGTATACTCGTAGACGTATTCCTAAACCTCTTTAAACAATCGCCACCTTGTGTCTCTTTGAACATTCTCTGAAAATTCAGATTGAAAGGCTTTTTATGGAAGGCAATTTGATTGATTGAGCCATGGAAAGTATGCATAATGCTTTAGCATCCACAGGCAGTTTGTAGTGAAAACCAGGAAACTTTTTCTGAACACGAATTAAATACGCATTCGTTCCAAATTCAAATGCAATTCTTATGGAAGGCAATTTGATTGATTTGGGTCACGGAAAGTTGCTTCAGCATATACATGCAGGTTGTAGTGAACATTCAAGAATCCGCATTTGGATTTCCAAATTCAAATGAAAATTCTTTCGATTTTAGAAATCGAAACAATGAAGGAACCAAAACTCATTATTTGCACAGCAATCACTGGCAAATATATGAGAACATAGAACTTCTCAATGGACTCTGCTTAATAACAGACTTAAGAACGTGGCGTGGTGTAGTGGTTAATTTGCATGGATCTCGAGTACTAAGATGTAAGAACTTGCCAAAGTCCAGCCAAGCAATACATACAATCCAGGCAGCCTAGCACTTGGTCAGCCAGGGAGAGAATAACACCATTATAGTCGGCTCTGTTGACTTCCAGCACTTGGTTAGGAGATATTGAGTGCCCACTGAATGGCGATATTGAGCAGTGGATATAGGCACAGACAATATTAGCTGCAATCAGTTTAAGAATGAAACAACAATCTTCGCAGTTATAACCAGTAAATGGTGAAGGAATACGATAAAATATGCGAGATTAGGACCTTTAATAGTACCAAAGTAAACTATGCTAAAGCAACTACCTATCCAACTGGACTATATCGCCGATTTAAAATATCAGCTCTCAGACTCAATTTGGAACTTGTGGGAACTGGTTGGTTTTTCTCTTCTGGGCGTATTCTAGTAACAAATGTCTAGTCATGCCGGGATACTACTAATCCCATATATAAACGAAATCAGACATTTACTGTGCTGCAAAAGGTTTGGAGAACTGCTACAGATTCATCTTTAATAATAAGTGGCCACAAATGGGCGTACACCGATTTGCTATAGGATTCTAAAGAGAACAAGGATCTGGGTATAGATCGTTTTGACAAGACTTCGCAACAATATCGGCAAGTTATCAGGAATGCTTGGAATATATGCGTTCCAGAAGATATTGTGAGTATGACTGGAAACGTTATTAAAATTCAAAGATGACAGTTGAAGGACAGAAGAGTAACTTGGTATGAAAATAAATCGAATTCTTAAAACGACTTCAAATGGAAGAATTTTGCTGCTGCTCTTGCAGCCAATAATATGGCTGAAGTAGATGAGATATATTTCCAATGACATAAGTTAGGGTTTTATACCCCTTGACAAGCTCTTGGACGAATCGCAAATACCTCTCTCGTATCCATACACTGTCTTACATATGAACAGAGAAAATGTTGAATTGTTGAAAAATAAATCTTTTTTTTTGTTGTTTTTCTTCTTTCATTTTTGTTTCCATTTTAATAGGGATTTAAATACTTGCAAAAATAGAAATCTACATGATTTCCTTATTGTCATTGTTGTTTTAGTTGTTGTTGTTGTTGTAAGGGTTAAAAGGGTTTTCATTCATATTCATACCAACACTCACGACGGCTTTAAATATCTTCAAATAACTGTCGTTGTAAACGTTCATACATTGTGTCTGTGTTTGTGTTTGTTAGATTATGTGTATGTGTGTGCATGTATGAGTATTTTAGAGAAAACTTGTTGGAATAATAAAAAGATTTTCCACAGATTTGCATAAATTCATTCGTTAAATGCATATTTAGCATTATTATTACGATGATGATTTCGTTACTCTCTCTCTCTCTTCCTATTTTATTCTCGGTACTCTTTTTTTCTTTGCTTTCAACTACTTTTTTTTTATTTTTTAAATTATTATTTGAATTTATAAACTAAGTTGTGCCATTTACAATCATAAATTTATGTTTTACATGCAGGGTGACCAACCGAAAACATAGAAATTGGATAGAGGGTTACCCTGTTGGCATATAACAAATGTAGAGAACACTTTAGGTTTAGGATTCCTTTTTCCTTCGTTCCTAATATTTAGGAATGTCGAACGATACTCTTATAAAAATAACCTTGGGCTTTCATTCAAGTTTAGGATCACATTTCCTTGAGTTTAGTTAGTCTCATATGGTTTATGTCTACACTAGGACAATGATTTAGCATAGTTTATTGGTTAGCATTCTTTCTCTTTGGTACTTATTCTACCTAAACTAGTCTA